>JAAAKO020012546.1:0-17296 GCA_010015015.2 Bolitophila cinerea
TTTAACTAAACATAAACGTATAAATACGAAAATATTATATATATATATATATATATATATATAATTGTATATAAAACAACAGCCTAATATGTTGAATTTAGGCAAATATTTGAGTATTTCAAATATTATATGAAAACTAATAAACTTTTTTAAAATTTAGTCAGGCAAAATCTTGGCCTTAAGCGTATCTTTTACAACAAAAATCTCTACGGATATTTCAGAAAACGTAGATAGTCTCAGTGGTTTTATGTCTGGTTTTCCAGCAAATGAAACGACTGCAACTCGAGGCTTGTTCTCCAGTATATCCACAATTATATCAGGATCCTTTAAATAATACAAGAAACATTATTAAAACATTATATAACAAATTTGCAAATTGAAGTACCTCTCTCATGTGAATTCGAATCTTATGTCCAGTCTCAATAAGTGCTATTTCAAGAGTGTATGAGAATATATCGCGGACAGCTGCTTTTGCGCGAATTGTTCCCACAGATTTAATATAATGCATAAAATACAAGTTCGAACTATCGTCGCCAGCAAGCTTTGCATTGTATTTTTGAACATTACAGTTGGTCAGAATGCGATGCAAGTCTTCTGCAGCACGTTGTGGTGGTTGTTCAATACCCAGTGACGCACTTAATAATCTGAGACATCATAAAAGTTGTTTAAAAAATGTTAGGTTTATTTAAAAAATATAATATACCTGTGCACTAGAACGTCAGGATATCTACGAATTGGACTTGTAAAATGTGTATAAATCGGAATACACAAAGCAAAATGTCTTAAATCCTTTTCACTATGGGATTTTTCGCTGCAAAAATATCTAGGGAGAAATGTATATATAAATTATATAAAATGTATACTATTTTTTTTTAAATTTTATACATACTCGGCTCTAACCATCGGTTTTGCCAGCATTTTATTTAAAATAAGCTTTACCGCTGCTGAATCATTAGTTTTGGCCATAATTTTATTAAAGGATTCTGCAATACTCTTTGCGCTATCCGTTTTCAATTTGTAATCAAAGATAGATAATTGCTCTGTCAACTCTTCCATTAGGTTTTCCACAGGTGGAGAGTGTTGGCGCAAAACGGCTATATGTGGGAACTTTTCGAAAATTTCCTTAGCCACCGATTGATTGGCTAGCAACATAAATTCTTCGATAAGAAAATTACTGTCGCTTAACTCATATGCATGATAGCTGATTGGTTCCGCCGTTTCTGGATGCAGTGTAAATGCCACTTTTGGTTGATCAATTTTTATAGAGCCATTTTCAAATCTTTGCTGGCGTAAATTAACGGCAATTTTGTGCAGAACGTTCACTGTTTTACTAACGTCGCGATATGTGAATCCGTTCTCAATTTTTGGGATCTCATCAATTTCAAATTTTCTATCGGGTTGCTCTATCATTTGCTGGGCATGGCTATAAGCGAGCTGGGTAGCCGAGTTTATAATTGTTTTGGAAAAACGTGTGCCAACTATCTTTCCTTCGTTAGTCATCTCCCAAAACACAGAGAAAGACAATTTATCTAATCCAGGTAGTAAGGAACACAGCATACACAAAGATCGCGGCAACATGTGGTAAACAGTGTCTACCATATAAATAGTTGTCGCTTGCTCCTTGACTAATTCATCAAGAGCCGAAAACTCTTTAAGGAAATACGATACGTCTGAAATGTGTACACCGATTTCGTAGTTTTTATTTTCCAAAAATTTACAGGACATAGCGTCATCAAGATCGCGTGCTGTGGCCGGATCGATTGTAAAAACTAATTCTTTAGTTAAAACTTCCCTGGATTCATATTCTTGAACAGGTATTTCGAAAGGTTCTTGTGGCAACGATTCTAAAATCTCATCGGTGAATTTATTCGGGTGCAAATCATGTTGCAGTAAAATTGCAACATTATCGGTCGAAAGAAGTCCACATTTTCCAATTTCATTAATGATTCGACCGACTGGCATGTCTCCCTTCCAATATATTATTTCCGCAAGATACAACATTTCTTCGTCTACCACAAAGTCTTGCTCCTGAAAAGAGCTTGGCCAATATTTCTTAGGCACACTCATGTTAGAGACACGCTTGTTACGTGGTGAAAAAGTTAGTTTTTGTTGGTTTTTCTTAATTCCAATAACTCGTCCAATAACTTTTCTGCTATTTAGCTTTTCCATTATTTTAACAACAAATCCACAACTTTTATGCGTCGAGTTATCAATTTGTTCGGAACTATTTCCGTTTAATGGACCAGTAAACACAAACGCCCGAACTAAATCACCATGCATGGCACACTGTCGCAGAAGAATGGTACTGAAAAATGTGTCTTTCTCACCCTCATTCTTCATGTAAGCCTGATAGCAGTCAAACTCATTTACACGTATATTACCTTCAATGATTTTGCCCACTTTAGCTGCAACAAGTTTATCTACAAACTTATTCAAAAGTTTAACATTAAATTCAGCATCAAATACGCTGGACTCATCCTCTTGTCCATTAAATCTTCCGAGTATAAATTTGAACGGGTCTGTTGAAGACACATATTTTTTAGTTAGTTCATTTACTTGGTCGACAAATGATTTGTATTTATATGTCTCTTTCTGTTCTTTTACTGGTACAGATTGATTGAGATACTTTTCAATATGTGGTTTGAATACACTAGATAACTTCAAAAGTTTTGGATTAACTTTATACTCATTGTTAATTTTAGGACCAATAAGTATTTGACGATTTTCAGCTACTGTCATCAGATGCGCATTGCGTTCATCAGGCGTCATAGAAAGCAATTTCATAATAAGTAAACTTTCAGTGTCCAATAATGGATGAGCATTGGCAGATATCTAACAAATAAGATACACATTATATAAAAAAGAAAACAACTTATTGTATTAAACTTACTGATGCGGGAATTATCTGACATTGACTGGCCTCAATGGAATTTGTTAAACTATCCTCCAGGCTGATTTCGACCGAAGCATTCAAGATTTCTGTTTTATTATCTATGCTAGCTTTAATGAGTGCAATTTTTTCTTTCATAGCTTTGATTTTATCAGACTCCTCCAATATCTTTATTTCTTGAACTTTTGCAGCAATTTTAGATACAATATTACTTGTTATAACATTAAAGTTGGTTGAGTCTAATGTGTCCACATATTTTTGTGCAGTTTCTCCAGCTGCACTTTTATTCATTGTCGATTGTTTTAATTGCATTTTCTTCATTTTTTTCTCAAGTTTTTTATCGCGTTTTGAGCTTTTTACATTATCTTGGGAAATTGCTTTAAATTCATCATGTTCTTGTTTTATGAACTGTAAAATGTCAATCATTTCAATTGGTTCTTCTTGAGAATTCGAAATAATATCCATTTTCTCGTCATTTGAATTCAAAGACAATTTAGAGGTAACGTCCAAGACATGAATATAATCGGCTGTATCGGTAATCTCTTTTTTTAGGCCACCACGCTTACGTTTTTTTTTGGTTGCCAAAGTTTCTGAACTCTTATCGTATTTTTCATTTAAATAACCATCACATGACAAATTACCTTCAAACACTATACCATTATCGCGTTTAACAGTATTTTCGAAAACACTTTTATTATTTGAATTAGAGGAGAAGTCAAATGGTACGTCGCTTTGACGAGCTAGACGAATTAAATGTTTTTTTTGTTTTTTTGATAACTTATCATTGTATTCCAAATTGTCGAAAACTTCTACTTCGGTCAAAGAATCAAACGAAAAAGATTCAGAATTAAATTTATCTTTCTTAGATTTTTTGGATATTTGTCGTACAGTTGACGGTGGAATAGAATCTAACATCTTGTGTTTGATCGTCATATGTGAAACATTATTAAAATCAAAATCTAAAATTTCGTCATTTTTTGTATTTTTTACTTTATCAAGTTTTTTTTTCGCTGCCTTTGGAAGCTTGACACTGACTTCCGAAATTGAATCAATAGAGGAATAATTAATTGATTTATTTTTAAGTTTTTTTTTATTTGCCACTGAAGGCAAAACATTTAAACCGGTAGAACTTTCTCTTGGTGGAGGGACTGATGCATATTTTTTCTTAGACTTTTCAGTAGTTGCAAATTTTGAAAAGGATCGTTCTTCTTCCTTAAATTTTTGTTTATTACTTTTTTTTACTTTTTCTTGATCAATGTTTTTTAAAATTTTAATTTTATTTTTATTTTGTTTACTGGTGACGTTGTCTTTTGCTATCTCAGCAGGGTTCAATTTGTTGTTTGATTCTAACAAATTAAGCTGATCCTCAGTGTGCTTTACAAGACTCATGATGGTGTCAATTTTTTGATTAATTGGCTTATTGACATTGTTTTGTATGTTGGCAATAAAACTCATCAGGTTGGGAACATTTTCAAGAAAATTAGTTTTTAGCAAATTGGGATTTACAATTAATAACTTTGTGTCGACGTCTTTAACCAATAAATTCTTTTTTTCAGCAATATATATCAAATGCTTTTCACGCTGTTCATGGTTCATTGAAAGAAGGTCTAGAATCAATAAACACTCTGCATCTATTAGATTGATGGTGGTTAATTTCGTATTATTAGCAGTTATATTAGTTGATTCATTGTTTGAGGCAATAATATCTAACGCTGCAAAAACATTAGAAATATCATCGTTTTGTTTTAGATTAACATCTCTTAACGATGGTTTGTCTGGAGGAATATTTTCAGCAATTGATTCAGTATTGACTAAATCCGAAACAAGATCCACATCTAAGACTTTGGTACTTGAATTTAATTCATTTCCATCAGTAGTCAAATCAAATGCATTTTGTTTAGAACCTTAAAAAATTTATTAAAATTAAATTAAATAAACATTAACATATAAGTTCCTATTCTTATGTACATATATTATAATTTGTTTTATGACATACCAGACGCTCCATTGTTCCTATCCGCATTCAAGTCGGCATTGTTAAGCTTCATCATTTCTGGTCGGCCAAGACTGAAATTAACGCCACGAAAAATATCATGCAATGCTTCAGTACCAGAAGAATCCTCCTCATCATCTGTGCTTGTATAAGACCACGACGACGAGGACGATACAATAGAATCCGAATTGACGTCCATTAAAATGCTTTCTTCAAAAAAAAATATTTTTTTTTTTTAAGTTTATATAAATCCTTTAAATTACATGAACAAAAACAATTGTAATAGCTTTTAATTGAAACTAAAACTTTATCTGAGCGCAAATGAATAGTACAAATATGCTAAAATGTAAAATATCATGTACGTTGACGATAATTTACAATCTCAGAAAACAGAAATTCAGCAGAATATCCAATATCGGCGAAAGCGCAACATTTGCAATATGTCAAATATATATTTATATATTATACCTTATACCATATATGAAAATATTCACAATTGCAGGTATAACATTTTAAAATCAAGTTTGTTTTGTATAGTCTAGGTTTAGAGTGGCCAATGGCCATGCTGTCATGCATGACATGTGACTTCATAACGATGAATATTTTACATAAAAAGTTTGGCACACATCGTAATAACTTTTTGAGCATCTAATTTAAAATTGTCAATTAACTTCAACAGATAGATTGTGACAAATGTTTTGTATCGAGATTTTGACTACCGTTTTAAAAAAAATAGGGCTGTGTTTTTATCGTGTAGAAAATATCAAATTATTGTGAATGTTTACATTGGTTTACATTCTTGTTTACAGTTGACATGCATTTTTTAAAATCTGTGATTTTGACATAATGTCATAATTCAATTGAGTTACTTTTCTTCAGTTTGCGCCTTTTTTTACTGAAATCGGAAAATAAGTTTTAGTAAAAGATACTTTTGGGGCTATTTTGTGATTTTCTTAGTAAACTGAGAATGTATAAACTACTAGTGCATGTGCATGTATAGTTAATTACTGATGAAACATATGTAAAATTGATTTTTTTTAAAGATATGAACATTTAACCTCAAAAGGTAAACAAAACAAATCCAACGTATGCAAAATGCAGCAATAATTATATTGTTTGTAGAATAAAGTGTAATTACCACATGAGCTCCATCAAAAAGTATTTTGCTAGTCCGCAAAACACAGTGGCAGAACCCATAAACAATATGCACTCCATATCTCAACCATATAACGAACAACATAAAGGTAGTCCTGCTGCAAGTAAATTGATTATCTCTAACATGGAATCTGTCATAAGCTTGGTTAAAAAGCAACGTAAAACAAAGAAAAAGAGGCGCCGTATTGTTGAACCAGAGATACATGACATTTCTAACATATTAAGCAGTAGTCTTACTTTTGTGACACCAAATGTTAGTTTGGATGATGCTACTTCAAGTGGTAAGTTTTTTTTTGTTGATAGGTGATACCTTTAATTTTATTATATCTAGTAATTTATCTTTAAATTAATACTTTTTAAATTGTAGAGACTCCAAAGAAGACGCCGGTAAAAACTAAGTCGCGCAAATCTTCTCAAAGTAAAGAGAACAATAAGGTTAAATCAAATATGTTTATTTCGGAAAATGACCCAAAAACACAAACAGAAATCGGGTCTAGTTCTAATGCAAAAGTTGTTCAATTATTAAAGACACCGTTAAAAAAAAGCGAAACAAAGAACACCTCTTTAAAAGAAGATACGAATGCAATGAATTCTCCAATAAACAAAACGTCTTCGACTCCTGTAAAAAATGCATTCTTTCTGATGATGGGTGCCCGAAATAAAAGTAAAGATTTGTCCTCTCCGAGCAAAGAAATTACAATACAAATCGATGAGTCTGCACGTAAAGAAGTGAGTTCCGAGAGAGCTAAACGTAATCAAATTTTGACAGAGTGGGCCGATAAAAAAGGAGCTACTAAAAGAAAACTCCAAGACGAGGAAGAGACAGAATACGTAAATCAACAAATGCTTAAAAGGAAAAAACGACTGAAGAAGTTAATAAGAAATAGTAGTAAATCAGAAAATGTCGAGTTGGAAGTGTTTGAAGATGACGTCGATGATTCCAACAGCATATCGGCCGTTCGGTTTAATTTTAAGAAACGGACAGATACTCCAAGAGACTTGTTACAAAACAAAGAGACAACTAACAAAACGAAGAATGTGTTAAATTGTGAAAATTTAGACTTAGAATCAAGCAAAAATAAACGGAAATCACCCCGAAATACAGATACAAAAAATCGTGCAATAATTGAAATACAATCTCCAAAGTTTGAGTGCGAATCATCAAACATAAATTCACAAAATATATCAAATATTACAGAAGATAGTCAAGAGTTTGTCAAACTATTGTCTTCTCCAAGTAAATGTCGTAAGAGTCTCTTGGGATTTTTTAATAAACTAGATAAAAGTGCCGTAGTTGATAATATCGGGCAAATCTCAAACCCAAATTCTAAAGAAATCAAAGTTAAACAAACAAGGCGGAAAAAAACATGTCCTGAAATAACATCGGATAATATAAGTCCCATTAATCATGTAATTTCACCAAAGGACAATGACACTGATAAAGTTGCAACTACTCCCAGTGGACGTCCTAAACGTGTGTGCAGAGATAAGACGATATCGTATACACTCGAAACTGAAAGTCCAGTTAAGGTTCCTACACAAAAGTCTCTGAAACGTGTAATTCGTCTTAAAAGCACATCATCTGAAAAAGAAAGCTCACCTAGTTCGAAACCAACGACTCCTATAACAAAGACAAATAAGAAACTAGCATCAATTTTTTCAAAGAACTTTGTAAAACCAATCGTTGACCTGGAAATTGTTAGAGCCAGGCAGGAGTTTCTTCAGTCTGGAATTCCAGAAAAAATGAAGTTAGAAATGGATAGGCAACGTATATATGATAATACATTTAAGCGAAATGTACAGTTCTTTCCTATAATAAGTCATGTTGATCAACTTGATGTAGAATGTAAGAATCATACTTTTAAAGCAAAACTCAAATTTAGGTCGATTCAACCTAAATTAATAGAAAATTTTACTGTATTTAAATTAGGTTTGAAAAACACCTTTCAATTGCCAGTTCCATTGAAAAAGACTATTTCAAATCAATCTTTAAAACTAGAAAATCCTAAAAAGCTTATGAAATCATTAAAAGATTCATATGAAACTTTTATGTTATTTCGTTGTTTTAAACAGCTTCGTGAAAAGGCAGCGCGTGTACAGGTCGATGCACCAATGCCAAGTGTCATAGACCATGACAACAGTGTGGAGTTTATTGAATCTACTGTTAATACGACAAATGGATGTGCTATGTATACGGACAAATATGGACCACAAAAACCAGATGAGATTCTTGTAAATAAAACGCCAGTTCTGGAATTAGTGAAATTTTTATCAACTTGGCAGGAGAATAATATGGGCATAAGGCGACGGACCAACTATGATTCTGAAAATGATTTTGAAGGCGGAAATAGCTCACTGTCGGGCTTCGGTGCTGGATCGTGCAATTCATGTGTTGTTTTGTTAGGCCCACCTGGATGTGGGAAAACAAATGCAGTTTACGCGTTGGCAAACGACTTGAACTTTAAAGTTTTGGAAATTAATGCAGGACGTAAGCGTACAGGAAAGAAAATTTTATTGGAATTACAGGAAGCCACGCAATCACATCAAGTTAAGGGCAGCAAGAATGATAAACTTGATATCTTGAAAAGAGCAAAAAATGATTCATCCGATAATAGTAATAGCGACAGCTCAGGCAACCAGAAATTGTCTCTGATTTTGATTGAAGATGCTGATATTCTTTTTGAACAAGACTTTGGTTTTGTTGATGCTATCAATCAATTGGTGTCTACGTCTAAACGACCCGTGATTTTGGTAGCTAATAATGAGAATTGTCCTCATTTATACCGACTTATTAATCAAAATGTGATAAGATTTATTCCTCCAAAATCAACGTCCATTTCTAAATGGCTTTCTACACTGTCCGTTGTGGAACAATGTTACGTCAGTCGAGAACATTGTGAGGAATTGTACAATTACAATAATTGCGATTTAAGAAAAACCATGTTGGAGCTACAGTTCTTTGTGCAAAGTGGCGGAGATCGTACGCCATTAAAAGTTACTGATGATAAAGTGAATGAGCACTACCAGCACACTTCCATGTTTGCATTTTATACTACAAATCAAAATTCAAAATCAAAAATTCCATTGCCTGTCCAATTTGATGCATTACGTGAAACAACATCCAATATACTACAATCTTTCAACGAGAAATCGGATTTAAATGCAATTACAAAATATTTTGATAATATTTCTGCAGCACAATTGATCCAGAGTTACCGACAAAACAATGACGGAATAACAAATAATCTAGGCGACGAGATAGCTCATTCGCTAGTAGGACACAGTTTTAAGAATATAAAAGATACCAATGAATATCTCGATGTTAAACCACAATCTTCTAGAGACATTGAGTATGCACCAAGGTATATTTTAAAGCATTTATTTTTTATAATATTTGTCACTAGATTTTTTTTTACAGAAATTTATTGATGGCCGGATTTGGACAGGCTAACCACAGACACTTTAAAAACAATTACGTTAACCTCGACTATGAGCCATGTCTACGCAACATATGTCGAAGTGAGAAAATTCGAACGCAAAACGAAAGAAAAGGCAGTCGATTCTACCATTACTTACGACATACTGTTACAAGTACATTCAGTACTGATTGTTTCGATGAACACTGTAGTGTTTTCATGGAAAACTAATCAACTTTTAATAAATAATAATTTAAGTTACAATAATGTATATTTAAATAGGTAATATGATATATTTTTGTTAGTGTGTTTCGCAAATAAAGAAAAAGCCTCGTAATTACATGATATTGGAAACTCCGCCATTTAAACTTCTCCGTTTTTTATTATTAGGTAAACTAAATAACATAACACATATTTTAACTCCTTTAATAATGTTTGTATTTGATATTCATATTTAAACAAAACAATTATGTGTGTGTAAGTGTGTGTACGTGTTTCGTATAAAATCAATGTTATATTATAGATTATATTATAAATTTAAAATATTATTTTTTAAAGAACAGTTATCAATTCAAAATATTTACAACGAAAATAAACTAAACATGAATAGTTTTTATATTTTGGGTTTGAATATAAACAATAAGTTAAAGGTTATTTAGTACAATTTTATTTGTTTACCAAATCCGCACATTCTTTGTACCAAATATCTAAACATCTTTAATTTACGTTTTCATATTTTTTATATTTCTATCAGAAACATGATTTTGTCGAACACGAATTTTGTTTAATTTTTTATACAAATAATTATGAATTTAGCTATTGCTGGTAGGTGGTGTAGTCGTCTGTGTTGGCTTCTTTTTTCGATGGTCATAATTGACAAGACGCTGACCGACAAGGTACTTGTCATTCTTGATGGCCACGTACAGTTTCCTAAACTGACGAATTTGAAAAACAATAATGGCTACCAGTACAGCAATCAACAAAAAAAATGGATATATGCGGCGAACAATAAGTATCCTAGTAAGCTTGTTTGTAATGAAAATTGGTACCACTGAATGAGCAATTACATATGGAATGGCAAGAGCCAGGCCGAAACAGGTTATTACAGGTGTAGCCAGTTCGCGTATAATAAACTTTAAATCAATATCACGTATGCCGTCCCGGTACGCCCGATCAATAGCACGCTTGAGTGCCCAATCTGGTCCCATCAGCGTTAAAGCACATGCAATCTTCGTATATAGTACTCCAAGTGCCCAATCTTGCCATAGAAATAAAATCGGCGTTTGTTCCAGTGGCACGCGCAGCGGCACAACTACTACAAGTTCCAAAAGCAATCCAAAAAGTAATGGTACTACGCCAAGCATAAGCACGAATATAATTGCAGCCATAGCATATGAAGCGCCAACGCTAACCCATTGTTTGATTTTCTGAATTACTGCAGCTCGTCCTTGTGGAAATAGATTTACAGCTATCGAAATGCCACGAGATAACACCCAACACAAATAAATGCCAAGTGCAGCTGTGTACAGTTCATGTGGACGCGTAGGGTTTGATGAAGACGTCTCCTCAATCTCAGATGGTGGGGCTTGTGTCATATGATTGATGTGACTACCGACACTCCACACAGACATTCCATGTCGTCCGATCCAAACGGGAATAGTAAGTGTAACCAATGATCCAATTACCAAACTAATGCACATTAGAATTATAAGTCCAAATAGTCGAACTGGGAATAGAGTAGGTTTTTCATATGGTTGGAAACCAACTGGTACGTCGCGTTGTAAAAGAGCTTGATGTGCGGCACCAAGACCTTGATTTTGTTCTGGAGCCTGTCGTGGAGGAGTATCGTCTTGATCCTCTTGATGTTCAGCTCCAATAAGATAACATTTGAGTCCTAAGAACCAAGTCACCACTGAGCACCACAGTCGAATCAAAGCCTTCAGCCATACTCTGGTGTGTGATTGTTCAAAGAATCCGGGTAATATTATCTAAAATAAATGATATTTATATAAAGATTATATTAATTAATTTATAAATAATAACCTGAAGTAGTAATAACTGCAAACTTAGTTCGTTGACTTCGGAATCTCCAGATAAAGTATACGGTAAAAATGCTGGCCAAACTGTTTTTAGTATTTGAATGGGTAGCCAAAGCATAAGCATAACTGCCGTTCCAAATATAATTGCTGAAGATATTAAACGTCTTGTGTGACGCAAAATTGACAAATGGATCATTTCCTAAAAATATGAATACAAAATGTTATTTACTATTTAAGTTGTTTTATTTTTGATATACTCTCTTACCTGAATCGGACTAAAATCTGGATCGTTTAAATTTCTCAAAAACCAAAGTACGCCTGGTCGCAATACTTCTCGTAGTAGGACAATAAAAGATGCAAAATAGTACACGTAGACCATGCCAAACATCCAGTGAATGAACAGTGATGTGCCGGGTGCTGCCTTAAAACTTAGTTTACGATCTTTCAGAGTGGCATCGAAAACCGGTAGGGAACATATATCTAGCCACCAACCGCAAATTAAAGGAAGTACACCTATTTCAACAACGGAGAGCAATGAAACTTTCACGACAATATAACATAGTCCTAAAATACGACGAGGTCGTCGTAGGCGCAGGAATCGTGCTAATGCATGTAATTCAACTAAAGTTATTCCAATAATGCAGTAACCAACAAGAGTTGTCATCAATCCGTGAAAATTCATTAGTGGTTTTCCTGGACGAATAAGTCCAAGGCACGATATTGCAAAACTGCCAATGGTAAAAGGACAAAATGCAAATACAAATATAAATATTGTGTTCAGTGAAACAACCCAAAATACATGTTCCAGAAATACCATTGACCCATCTAGACCCAGCAATCTCTCCCAAGTCAGCTCTTCTGCTGCACGATCCCATTCCATTGGATTCCAATTTGGCTCTTCGGCATCTGGTGCAGGCCCATCAGCATCATCGTCATCAACTCCAGGTTGATCAGCTGCTTCTACAGGATCATCTATGGGCGGCTCATTCTCAGGTGGTTGGGCACCTTCAGCCGGATTGGGTTCATCTTGAGCTGCGAATTCATTGTTGTTATTGTTGTTGTTAATGTTGTTGTTATTTTCGACTGCTTCGTCCGGATCAATATCTGGATCATCCACTGCATCAGCTACGTCCACAACTTCTACAGGTTGTGGCGGTGGGGGATTGTCATCTCTTTCCAACCAATCCGGACCACCTCCATGCAAAATTTGTTCACGTAGCCAAACTAAACCAATAAATGCAAATAGCGTGCAAGTTACCACAAAGCATCCTCGAAATACGTCCGCCGCAATATTTTCCGTAGAGAACAAATCCGTAGGCAATGTGAGAAGACTCTCGAAGGAATTCGAAAAGAGAAATCTGTACGTACGGTATGCGGTTAATGGTACAATACCTAGCCAGGCCAAGGCCACAATTGTATAGTGAACCCAGTATTTAACAGCTGTTCCAACCGAACTCAGTAGCCCTCCAGCTACATCTCGAAGCGGGAGTACGCGTGGCATATCAGGGGAATAGATTGGTGTAAATGAGAAACGGTGACCACAGAGCTCACAATATTCCTTCCGTGAGTATCGCATCCATTGGGTCAGGCATTCCTGGTGAATCCATTTGATGCTTCCAGTGCATATACATGGATGAAACAGTGGTCTATCGGAAAGACCCTCACATCTGCATACACGACAAATGTCGCCCTGCGTTAGATCGTCCATTGCTGATTTGGTGCGTATCTGCTAAACCATTCGGTCCAAATTAGCGATTTTTTAAACAAAAACACATTCCTGTGACTAGGATTTGACCACGTCAGAAAACGGCCAAAGCATTAAAAAAAGTACTTTTGTTATCACTGTAAAAATGTTGCGTTTTAGTTTATATGGAACTATAACTATACATCTGAATTCAAATAGTTTTACTGAATAATGTTTATCAAATCTAATATCTATAATTTATTGAACAATTTTTTCTTTCGATTTCGTCTTGACTTGACGTAAATTAATATCGCGACTCCGTAGTAAATTATGACATTTCTGAGTTCTCTTTTGTTATAATTTTTCGCGATCCATATAGTTTACATTTTCCATTCATTGCCACTGAAGTTGGTGGTACATGCTACTGCTCGGTATACACCAACAACGCATATTGATACAAATTTAGATGTATTTGTAGATTTAACTTTACCCTAACATTAATTTACTTTATACTTAATAATATTTGCACAAAACAAAATCATTGAAATTAAAAGCTTCCTTTGAGATTTTAGTGCGTAGAAGTGATAAGACTACTAATTGTGAGTTGCGGCGATGGAGCTGAATGTAATTTATTTGAATGCTTTAAAATGGTAAATTGAAAAGATTGGTTTATGTGTTGTTGTTGTCATATGTGCATAGCTTTATTTAAATTTAGTTAGATGGTGGTCAATTTTACAGTAGATAAAATATAAATTTTATTTTTATGGTGGAAATTGGATTTTGCAGTATTGGGCCTAATAGTTAGTATTAATAGTTTTTATTAAATATTATATTAATGAAAAATATTATTAATTATTTAATATATTTGTACCAATTTTTTTGTTATCTGGAATATACCCAATTTCAGTTGTCTGCTAAATTTATATATATCTTTGATTTTTTAAATCATTGTATATTTAATCTTACCCGAAAATTAAAAGTAAAAAATTTGTCAACACATTATAATTATTGTCTGAAAATTCAATTTATTATTATAAAAATACAAATATTATTTAGCCAGATAATCATCAAGTGCTTTTCATTCTATTCCAATTGCGCAACTTCGTATAAATAGGCACCCAAAAGTTTTGTCTGCGAAAAAACAATTATTTTTTTAAATTTTAAATACAATAAATATAATATAATATATACTTACACCCTCAATGTAATTGCGTACATCAACCTTTTCATTTTGACTGTGTGCTCCATCGTCAGAAGCTCCTACAGGCAGAAGAACTACATTTTTACCAGTAGCTTGTTGCAAAGTTAAAGTAACTGGAATTGAACCTCCTTCACAGGTCATATCCGGTTCAATCTTATATACGTGACGGGTGGCCTTTTTGGCAGCCTCATAATGTGGATGATTTGGGTCCTCAGCCCATGGCTTCCCGCCATGTGCCATACCCACTTTCATGACATTTGGGGAACCATGTGCAGCCCAGGTTGCGTTTATGTAATCACAAACGTATTTTTCGATTTGTTCAGGTGTTTGATTGGGAACAATTCGAATTGAGAACTTTCCAACTACTTTGCGTGGGATAACAGTTTTCTGTCCTGGTTCGTAGAATGCACCTTCGATACCATGAATGGAGAGACTTGGATAACGCCAACGATGCATCAACAAAGCCGTTTTATCTTCGTTGTGGAGCAATCGTGTGGTGCCAACGTCCTTTTTATATTCGTCAACATCAAAGCTAATTTTATCGTAAATATCATTTTCATCGGGGCGCAGGGGTGCAACCTCATTGTAAAGACCTGGAATCTGGATACGTCCTTCCTTATTCACAAGTGTTCCCAAAATGTACACCAGATCAGTCATTGCCTCATGTCTAGTTTACAAAAAAATATATTTTAGAAAATACACAAGATATATGTCATGTTTAAAAAAAACCTACACAGTTCCACCAAATACACCACTGTGCAAATCTTTTGCAGCGCATTGCACCTCCAAAAAGAAATAGCAGATTCCGCGAAGACCGTACGTTACACATGGTTTGTCTTTACCCAGCCAGTAGTTATCCGAAATACACACGTAATCAACACCGCTCAAAAAGTCGTCTTTACGAGCAAATAGAAGATCGTCAAGACCTTCACTTCCGCTTTCCTCCATTCCTTCGAAAACGAATTTTACGTTAACTGGCAATGGAATTCCAAGTTTTTGAAATCCTTCAATGGCATGAATCCAGCACAGCACGGGTCCTTTGTCATCGGAAGCACCACGACCAAACAATTTTCCATTTTTTTCGGTTAAAACAAACGGTTCGGTGTCCCAACCATCTTCAATTAGAGCTGGTTGAACATCCAAGTGACCGTACACGACAACGGTCTTTTTGGCAGGGTCCTAAAACAATTTTAAAAAATTTAAATATTTTTCATTAAACTGATTTTTATCTCTATATATTTATATAATATATTTATTTGTTTCCGGCTCTCAATTTAGCGAACAGATATTTATTAAAATGTTTTTTTATTTATTTTACAATAGAAACAAAGCCAATAATTGCATTATTGAATGAATCATTATATAAATATTAAATCCATTTGGATTAATTTAAGTAATATAATATTAAATTGAAATACATATAAATACAATACATATATTATTCAAACAATGGTTTTGGTTTTAATCTTGATAATAATAATCTAAAGTTTTGCTTGCATACTTATATTTGAAGCGATTTTTGATAACAAATATGTGTAGCGTATTGTGGTTGAGATAATGTATATAAACTAAACATGTACATTGTAATTGTACATATACGAAAGAGATAATAACAAATAAGTACGTTTACAAATGGTTTAGAGTTTAAGAGAAGTTGATAACGTACTTGCAGACAATTGGTAGTCGGTTTTTAAAAATACGAACAAAATAAATGTAAAGTGGTTTCGTATTCTTACGCTAATTTTTGAGCTTTACAAATATGTAAAAATATGAACTATAAATAAATTTAATAAGATTAGTCTTTGGAATATACGTCTCTTAAATAAAGAGATAAACGCATGCAGGTCTCAATTTGGACCTATTTGTTATTTTATAAAACTCAGATTAAAAAAAACTTAACTTTTAAACAAATTATACTTACATTTCCCAATGTTCCAAGAATCACCTTTGGTAACCCAAGCTCACTGCCATCAGGCAACGTTTGCACCCCAACGTCGGCCAGCTCAATGGTTGTGCCTAAAGCCTTTAATTTGTCGACAGTCCAGTTAATCATTGTTGTAATGTCTGGCCTGGTGTGTGCCCATGCTGAGACGGATTTTATAGCAACGGCATCCTTTAGGGCAGTTATGTACCTTTCCTTGTTTTCGTCGACATGCCTATAATAATAATATATTAGGATATCGTAGCCAAGAAATTGAAAAAACCCAATTAAACTAAAAAAGGGAACAATCGTAAATGTGTAGGCCGATGAGGTGTTGTAATAATAGACCAATTTAAAAACAAATTATATGCATTATCAGTTCATGAATCATTATATAATATATTGATGCTGTGGGCGGTTAAAAATGAGGACTGCGCTCTCAAAAATTAAAAACGCATACTCTCCACTTACAATCCAACATATTATTAAACTCGTTTATATCTATAACCCTAGGCAAGTGAATACTATAATCGGTAACAATAAACAATAACAATATTTTTTGTGAAAATAGGTTTATTAATATTCTTTTATATCTTCCAGGCTTATATCTGATAAGTGATAAGTATATGTAATAAATAACTTTGATAAAAACTAATTCACAAAAAATAACTATTATTTATAGGCCTTTCTATATATCTTATACTGTTGCAAGGCCAAAAAACTAGAGAAGCATTCATTGTAGTAAAATAAATAAGTATAAAGTAAAAAACAAGCTGAGGACCAACAGAATGTCTTGAAATAACAAAGATAAAGAAAAAGCTAAGTCACATAAGTCTGCATCTTATAAGTATTCAAAACATATATAGTTTTTATTTTTATTTTTTTAAGACATTCAATATTTTTAAATATGAAAATTTCGATTTATTCTTCAATTAAAAAAAATAAATTAAACAAGCTTATTTATTACCTTAAAGACATTCATTCTAACATTTACGCA
>JAAAKO020012557.1:0-33599 GCA_010015015.2 Bolitophila cinerea
TCGGGGGATCATTCTTAACATTCCCTGCGAATTTGGTTGAAATCGGGCAGAAGCCCTTATATCAAAGTTCAGCCATTATATTTATCCAGAAATGGATGGCTTAAACTCCTACTATTTAAAATATTTTTTGGAAAGGATCCACTTTTAACCTCCTTTTATAGACAGATGCACATGCTCACATAACTAAAGTTAATTTTAGCCATTATTGCTGTTTTTAATGACATATTTATAACCTAGTTATTTTAAATTTAAATATTTAGAGGTTAAAATCAAGTGCGAGAGAGAGAGACAACACCATTGCCAGCACGTGTCTTTGCTGAGAGAAACGCTGAACGTGCGCATATATTTGCTGCTAAAACGGCTAAGGTACACTTTGTGGGATTAAGCCCCTATCACCCTTTTAGGGGGCATTAAAGTTTGTATGTAACTTCTTTATTTAAAGAAATAAAAAAATAGTAGGATTGCAAGATAGTGCGCGCAAAAGAATTAAATTTACCAGAGAATGGAAAAAAGTAGTGGATTGCTTGTCCTTTTCTGGTTTTTTGCTAGTATTGCTAGCTTAACTTGAATTTTATTGACTTTTATCAACGAATGGTTTCCCCCAAAAAAAACCCTAACCCCAAGAATATTAGTCTAATGATGCAGTTATTTTAAAAATAAAAAAAGGATTTATTCAAACCTATTTTTATTTTATTTTTTAAAAACAAAAAAGTTTTATACAAACTTTAAAGCCCCCACAAATGATGATGAGAGGAGGGCGCCAAAACAAAGTAGATGAAAATGATCAGGGAGCAAAACTGAACACTGGCGTTTATTTTAAACACCCTTTCCCCACAAAATTTAACCATATTTAAGCTCTATTTTTGGGTAAAATCTAATGATGCAGTTATTTAAAAAAAAAAATAGTCAAACCTACTATTTTTTTCTATTTCTTTAAATAAAGAAGTTTAATACAAACTTAAAAACCCTCTACAAGGTTGATAGGGAGTTAGGCGCAAAAAATGCAGAAAATGATCAGAAGGCAAAACTGAACACTGCCGTTTTTTTATAAACGCCCCATAAAGTGTACCTTTGCCCAAAAAACAATTATTACCTATAGTTTCTTTATTATTAACTTCTATATATAGTAAAGAGGTCAATATAAAATCCCAAATTATATATTCCAGATTGGCTGAAGTCGAAAAAGAACCCCTTTACACCGAAAAACAACATTTTATGTTTAGGAAATGAATCTCTTACAGGTGGGATATGGGTTCAAAGATTTGTTAAAAAATTAGGAAAAAAATATTTCGGAGCGTTCCGTGATTCAAGGTAAGTGTGTTTGGTATCAAATTAAAGGTTTTTTTAAATATCTATAATTGAAAAAAAGAGAGGAAGAGGATCTAATCGGCCTTTTAGGAGATATTTAAAAAAACGTAATATTTCATACAATATATTTGATATAGAGAGGGAGGGGGATGGAGAAAACGAAACAAATTATGCTTTTTTAAATGTTAAATTTATACAGCCCTTCATTTATTATGTCCGTAGACCCCCATTGCCAAAAAAAAATATAGAGAGGAAAAAGAAAAGAAATTATGCCATTTTTTAAAAATTGTAAATCTAAATATACAACCCCTCATTTTTTAGGTCCGTAGACCCCCATTACCAAAAAAATCTCTATACATTTGTTTAATTTTGTTGAGTATATAGGTTATTCCAGTGAAATTATATAAATAAAACAGGTTAATGATTTATGCTGTACAATAATAGGGTTGTTTATTCTAACAAATAAAGTTATAAGAGAAGTAAAAATGACAAGTATATACATATAACGCGGATAACGGTATAAATAATAGTACAGCATAATACGCTTTTAGTGCCACTATTGTGGTCTGGCCTGTAAGTTACAACAGATTTGGCTAAATTTCCTATGAGTCAGCCGACCACGAACTAATTTTAAATGGCCTAAAACCATATTAAAGCTTGCACTGAACTAAAAAGGGTGTCCACGACCTACAAAATAATGGTATTATTTTTTCGCCTCTTCCCCTTCGCACCTCCCCCTATAGCAAATTATATAAAATATGAAATTTTTATACTTTAAATTTGATAACAAACACACTTCCACACTTCAAATCTTTGAACCCCTCCCATCCCTAAGTAGTTCATTTCCTAGACATAATTTGAGGCGGTGTGGGGCGACCCCCTTAAGAAAGGGAAAGTGGAGAAAAATTCCACAGGCAGGACTTTATAAAATTATTTGATTTTTTTTATTTCTTTTTTTATTTTTTTTTAAATTAATTATTTTTTTCAGGATTTTGTACCTAACTCGCCTATACAAAATATAAAAACCTTAATTACAGGTGAGAAACTTATATTAGGGATCGAGGAAGAACTCAAGGATTTAAAGAGAATGTGTAAACCTTTTATATATACTATAAATAAAAAGACTTTGTTTAAACTCCATCTTGGTGATCCGCACCATTTATTCGGAAAATAAAATGACCAGCCCACCGAAGATGTCACGATCTTATAGTAACTTCTATAATGTCCAGCATTTTGCCATAAAGCTAATGAAGCTTACCATATATTTCCAAATTGCCCAATAATATAATATACTATATTTAGCTTTGCTAGAGTGGCCAATATATTTATTTATTTTAAGATAAAAATAAACAAGAAACCACTCTTGTATATTTTTAAATACATAAATCTTCGAATAAAAAAAAAACAAATAAAATATTTTTTCTAAGTCCTTTGCAAACGAGTCTACGTGCAAAGTTTGAGCAGAATCAGATAACTGGAAGTGGGTTAAAAAGGTGTCGAAAAATCTATCGACGGTCATCTAAAAAATAAAAGAAGATAAAATTATCTAAAATACTATCTATAAATTATGGTTCTGTTCTGTTTCTTTCGTAAGTTATAGCAATTTAGTAAGTAAACTGCTTAAAACAGTAAGAAAACTTCGAGACAAAAATAGTAAAGGAACTAATAAATATGTTTTAAAAGGTAATGAAATTTTAAAACTTTTTTCAAAATAGATTAATAATAAAAAAAAACAAGATCTTCCGGTGCACTACTTTAAAGTTTTAATTTACGATAGCTTAAAAACTATGTATCTGAATAACGGGATGTAATTAAAAAAAATAGCGGTTATCAAATAAGAAGGTACCTAGCTTTAATTTGCACTATCTGCCTCTGCTCCTTGTCCAATCGATCAAAAATTACAGGCTTTCGAAAAAAACTATTAGATTATTAATGTAAATCTTAAATCACACATTTTAAGGTATATTTTTGGTTGCCCTGATGAATGTGCAAGTTTCAATCTCCTGTGACGCGGTGAATATATAGTGGCATGTTTTTTTTTTGTTAGACTAAAACTTTAATTCATAATGTTAGTCATTTGCAAAATTTCATTCTAAATAAAACTTGTGACTTCAGGATAGTTTATGTTCGAAAATCTAGTGACTCACTTAGAAACCGTAGCAGATAATAGTTCTTGGTGATTCAAAATTCAGAAAATAGTTTTATATTATTTAATATTTTTGCAAAATTAAAGAACATTTTTTTAAATAAACTTATGATCACCAATTCTCTTCCTCTTCGTGAATCTGAAATTCTTCCGGGGCAGTTTTCTTTGTATTATCATCGTCTCTTTCGTACTCGTCTGATTCATTAATACTGCTTTCGTACGGGGGAATCTCAAAACGATCGGCTGTTCCGTTGATTTTGTGTTGGCCGTATTCTAGCATAATCGATCTAAGATTAAAAAAAAACAAATAAAAATAAATTGGCAAACAATATATAAAGTTTTCTTTTGTATTTACCTAAATAAATCTATGTCGTCAATGTGCATAATCAAATAATCAAAGATTGTTTTAACCGGAATTTCAAACATGTCGCTGTCAATGTTAAGATACCGCTCTTCCATGTTCATGCAACGTGATATGTGGAAATTTGCCTCGTCCACAATAATCTGCTGATTTGATCGATCGTCCACATTAACTGGATAGTCAAACGAAGCAATCTTCTTGTACGAAAATGGATCTGTATCGTCGGAAAACGTGATCAACATATTTTCGATGTCTGCGACCCTTGCCATGCCTTGGTCTGTATCGATGCATTCATTAACTACCTCACTGATACGGGTACATTCGAGAAAATCACGTCTGGCAAACACAACCATTTGACTTACACTACCCAGGTGTTCTGTACCAGAGGGACCTGGGCCGATTCCATAAAAGGATACCTTATATTCTGGATATCGAACGCATAAGTTATGTGCCCTGCAATTTATTTCGATTATTTAAAAATTACATACAGACCAAATATGTATACAAAATCTCACCAATCCTCAAACTGTTCACGTGTCCATTCGAATTTGTGATCATCGTGTCGAAATCCATTCTCGAACTTGGACGAAGAGAACAAAACGTTAAACTCATAGTTGGGCGTAGTGAATATGGCCACTTTAGGTCTCATCCAGCCCAGTATGTTGTACGGCACGTTTTCTAGTGTTTCCGGAAAGAGATGCTCAATACTATAATATATAATTCAAATTTATTTGTTTGCATAAAACGAGTCTATATTTTATTTGCAGTATTCACATTTCAATGCCCACCACAACGTCTGTGTTCCGTAGGCAATCGTGCTGGCGGTCAATGCTACCCCGATAGATATCAATCGCTAGGGATGATTCTCGTTTCTTTAAATACTCAAAAAGCATGGGCTCCCCACGAAATTTATTTCGCTCTAGCAGATCCTCATCGATATCAACCTAGAGTAAAAGTGTAATTTAATAAATTTAATTATATTTTATGAAATGTGTATTGAACTGTATATTGTAAATCTATAATAATAATAACGTCCATTAATCCATATGTTTGTGGGACATGGGATCAGTTCAGAAAACCGTCTTAAATTACTGTACTTAGACGTCAGTGAGAAGGCTTAACAAACACATACGAGAAGGATCCTATGAGTGTTTTGCTGTCTGTTTGACAGACTGGACTTGTAGGTGACGTAGCGGAAACCTAAAAGAGTATTCTTCTAAGGACATTTGTCGGTTCTAGTCGTTATAAAGATCTTATCTTACTGATGGTTGAGTTCCTATCAAGCTAGCGCAATTAGCAGATTGGGTCCCTGTCGGTTAATGTAGCTCTGTCAATTTCGAATGAATTATTCTTGTTGGGTAAATTGTTTAATTCGT
Organism: Bolitophila cinerea; assembly: GCA_010015015.2. Lineage (NCBI taxonomy): Eukaryota > Metazoa > Arthropoda > Insecta > Diptera > Mycetophilidae > Bolitophila > Bolitophila cinerea. Next base: position 5,192 of record JAAAKO020012557.1, read on the forward strand.
TTAATATGGGTTCCGACATCTGATGATCTCAAGAAAATGCGACTAATTTAATAAAGCAGAAACATTTTCTTCAAAACCTTGTTTTATCTATAGATCTGAAAGAATACCCGGGAAGTTTAAGCTTACTATGGCCAAGGCCGGCGTAATGCATTGATAACTTTTTCTGAACCAAATCCACATTGACAAAGGGTTTCCAACCAAAAGGTTGGATCGCGGACCAGCAACTCGCATTGACTTACTCCATCAATGTTAAACTAACCTTGCCGAAGAAGTGGATATGATGGACTCCAATCAAAAACAATAAAAATCCCTCCCATGCAACAGCGAAAATCTAGCAGCAAATAATTTTGACATTTCACCTTCAATGACAGTATCAAGACCATCAACAGGCATCCCGCCAAGAGTGACAAAAGTCGCCAAACCAGTGGCTTTAGCCGCAATCAACAACGCTCAACCCCCACGAGTGGACACCAAAGTATCCATAATTTCAATATTCCTGAACAAGCAAAAGACGCATTTGTAGTGACAAAAAGGCTTAGATCAGACGAACAATCTCACCCGAAACCAAAACGATAGTGGAGAATCCTTTATGCCAACTATGGAAACATACGGTCCCATAAAAGAGTAAGTCCTCCCGACTTATCTGCACTAAAAAAATACCAAAAATGGATAGAAAAAAAGATGCCTTTGTGGAGTGACTTTGTGGGATAACTGAAAGATCAAGGTCCGGGGAACATTAAACTACCAACCTCAACGAATGTGTGTATCTTTGTCTCTGGAGAAGGCGTGCCCGACGATGATGTAATATCTTTTATTTCCTCAAGGAATGTCCAAATGGACATTTTGTCCACATAAAACCGACATAATGACCAATTCTTAATTTGGACATTATGTCGGTTTTATCTGGACATAATGTTCATTTTCCAAACGTACAAAACGTCCATGGACCTTATGTCCTTTTAAGAGCGGACAAAAGGTCCATGTACGTTATATCCGTGGACGTTATGTCACCTCAATATCAAAACATATATTTTACAATCCAATAAGGTTTTTTGTGATGATGTTCCTTATTTATCATTCATTTCCTGAAAGTCTTATCTTATCATAAACAATATGCCAATAATATTTCTTTTCTTTTTTTTCAGTGAGTGATTAAAAATCAAAAAATCAGAAAATTAAAAAAAAACTTAAAAAATCGTGATAAAAATTATTTAACTTGCGATTTTATAGGTATAAATAATTATTTTATTTTGTTTACGTAACATATCAGCTCTAAACCCCTACCCTAGAGCTTAAAGTAATATATGGACGGCACTTTATGTGAATAAATATTATTATAAAAGTTATAATTTTCATTATTTAATATACACAGATTAAACACATTTATTGCAATAACTTAATTATTATTGAAGTAAACTAATATTGGTTTATTTATAAGAAAAAATCTTGCAAAATGAGTGGAAATTGAGTTGAAAATTAGTATAAATTAGTGAAAAACAAGCAAAAATTAATCGCAAATCATGGTAAAAGTTAACAAGTGTGTAAAAATCATGTGAAAAACCGGAAGTTATTTGTACTCCAAAAAGGGTAGGCTAGATAGCAGGTGAAGTTTAAAAATTAAAGAATAAAACCGGCTAATATTACCAAAATTGTATTTGGAATTTTGTCAACTGAAGCCATAAAAATATATTCTTATTTATTTTGTTTTTAATTAAAAATTGTTTCTTTGGACACAGAAAGAAATTTTTGGTAATTTTGTAAAATATGTATTTTTGTATTGAAAAAGAAAAAAGAAAAAGTAAACATTTTTCGTTATTTATCGCCCACATAAACTGCTTCTTTGATCATGCTAGAAATGAATATTCGTATAAAACTAGTAGTGTACACACCAAATTTGTAGTCTCCAAATTGTCAGCGACACCAAATTTTGGACACCAGATCGTCAGTAAAGCTTAAATACATCTCAAACGTTCCCTAGTGGCAAAGGCAAAGCATCCTTGGAGATACAAATCCTATAAACCTATAAATCATTAGCTCCTTCAAATTCTAGACACTGTGTTTTAAATCTTTACATTTTTTAAATGTATTTTATTTTGTTAAAATATACAATCGAATCATTTATGTTTTCTTGCATAAAACTAAGTTACAACTGTACACATTGAGAACGTATATCAAACCAAGCATTCGTCTACACAATTGATTGCTGATTCTTTCTCACATTACCCCATCGGCGCATATATTTACATATCTTATAAAAATTAATCACAGCGAATTAAACATTTCTGAAACTACGTCCAGTCATGATTTAGTTACTTCCAAAATGACCGTTCCTTACGGTATATAAATGTGTTGATCATCATCTGCAATCGGCGGCTAATACGAAACGGTGGATTCCACTTAACGATTCTTTGGTAAACGTTTGCATATCCAAATCGACTAGTCTGAATGAGTGCTGCCACGGCAGCCTCCTGCAGGATAGCCCGTTCGGTAGCCTCTAGCACGGCCATGAAACGTTGCTGATGCGAATCAACGCACTCGGTCACCGGTAACGTTTTAACGATACTCGACACAGTGAACAAAATCATTGCCAACTGTGCGTCATTCTTGCATGATTTTGAGATACCTTTCATGCACTCTTCCATTAATGGCAACATATGCATCTCAACAATATTTTTCATTGCCCATTCCGTACCCATACGTTTAGCGATCAAGATCAAACTGTAGTCAACATTTTTAATTTCGTTGTTGCGTAGTTTTTGCATGCATTCGGCTACCACTTCCACGAACGTTGGCTTCTGGGATTGATACTGATAGTAGCGTTGTACAAGGAACAACATTGTTTTCTTGCTCATGTTCACATCTTCAATATCGTTGGACAACGCTGTCGTTGGAAAATAGTTTGTATTTGCAAGAACAGCTTGCATCGTTGTTATAATAGGATCACATCGACTTAGGCACTTCTGGACATCATAGTCCGGTCCCAATTTAGGCATTACATCAGGAAAGGTCATTAGCACGGCAAACATCATAGGTGTCGAACGACGGATATGATAGTAAGCACACTTGTAAAGTAGTGACATGGCTTGTGATGGTCCAGTACCGGTCAACTCTAATATGGCAACATAGAAATACGTTAGATTCAATAAAACCGGTAGTTTCATGGCAGGATTCGGTTTTAGCGTAAACATTTTGCGATCCATATGAAAAATACATCTCTGCGTTATTGTTGGCACGTACATCGAGATGTGTTTGACCAGCATCATAAGCTGTTGATGCGTTGACGATAATGCTGGTGCTGGTGGTGTGAATGTTGTATCCAATGGTTCATCAGTGTCCTCAATCACCTCTAAAATGCATGTGGCTAGCATATCGGGCTCTTGTGTTAAATGTAACATTCTTGTATAGCATATTTTTAGATTTGTCTCTGTGCACACGGAAGTTAGAAACATTTCAATGATTTTGCGTAGCTTGGTGAGCAGTTGACATTGCTCCACAGATTCTGGAGCTGTTTTCAATGAAAAAAGCACACTTGAACGCAGATTAAAGCTGTAATTATCGATTAGATTCCCGAGAACTGTGTGTGTATTCACCTGTGGTGTTAAAGGTATATTCTTCGGACAATCTTGGTTGAGTTCTTCTCGTGGTGGGGATGCGGGTGACTCATACGCACAATTGTCGTTTGTATCAAATGTATAAATGCCATCGACATGCTGTGACTGTACTTCTTCGCATGGCAAGAGTTTCTGGTCAAATTGATTCGTTTGTCTTGTGTTCGTAAAAGCATTAATTGATGTTGTCAATGTGGTTGTCTTTAAACACTCTTGTTCGAGCTCTTTTTGTGGAAGTGATGCTGCACAGTCATACACAGATTTATCGTTCGTATCATCAACATGCTCTGATGGTACGTCTTCGTAAGACAAGTGTTTTGCGTCGAAGGTAATTTTTCGTTTTTTGTTCATGTTCACAAGCAATGCTGGTGGCTCAAGCAACGAACAGTGAGTATCCGACGATAGAAAAGAAGGTGTACTTGTACCACCATTCGTATTCAATAAATCACCTTCGTCCGAATCATCTGATACAACATCCCCAAAGAGATCGATCATTACTTTATCTGCGGGATTTGTACTATTCTGTTGATTATCCGAATCACTCAGCATTACTGTCACACCATCACACTTTCCATCGATTTTACTATCGATTATATAATCCTCCTTTGGTGGCGTAAATGAGAGCCTACAAACTGCTGATTCCATTGCACTTGATTTTCTTGTAATCGCTGTACCAATATTTCCAGATTTCGTGCGCTTTCGTTTCTTTGAATGTAATCCTTCAGAATTTACGACAGTTTGTTGTGTGTTCTGATTAATTTCTAATATGGGCTCAATCAGTTCGGGCATTCGGTATAACCGTAAAATATCTTTAATATCGATTGGATCAGTCTCAGGATTGTAGTTTTTAATGGGTGACAGGAATGTGGGCAACTGCATTCGAAGCTTTATCTCGTCGATTTGTTGTGATGAAACTGACATCATTCGGCTTCGTTTACAGGGTTGATTTTCTGCAACCTTTAAATCACCTTGTTCACGCACAAATGGCACCGATGGCAGTACTGGACATGCCAAACGTTTTGGTAATTTAATCTTGTCCAATTTTGAGACAGTTACAGTGGTTTTATCCGGTTGGGTTTTCTTGCGTTTTTTTGGTTTAGAATTTCGCTTTGCCGTGTAAATGCTTGTTCGTGCGGATGTACTACTCGATGATGAGGAAGATAGTAATCGATGTTTAGGACTAAGATTGGCAACTGCTTCGCGTACAGTTTGTGTGGGTACTTTAAATACAACCACTCCGTCATCTTGTCGCTGTGGCACAGGTGGGGTTTTAGGAAGAGATGGTATTATTGAAGATACTTCCGAATGAACTACGGGAATATTTGGCGCTGAAAATTTGGAAGTAGCAAAATAGGGTGTGTCAGCTGGATCAACGATAATCTTCATTGGACTAATTGGTTTGAATGTTGTGTCCAAATTCCACAAGTTTTGACTAAGTGATTGTTCCAATGGCATAGAAACTGCAAAAATAAACATTAAATATGTTTTTTTTTTAAATATATAACAACGATGTATTTACCTAATCCCTGGACATTTGCATCCCTTGCATCGGAATTCAGTACAACAGTTGGCCTCAAAAGAACATCATCGCATGTAGTCTTTACAGCACTGACGGATATGTCTAAATCTTTTGAAGAATCAACAGCGCTTTTTCCAGGTTCAGAAAATCGATTGTTTTCAAATTGAATATTGGGAATCGCATCATCATCACTTTGGTTAGCCGGAGTTAGGGATCTTTCATTTTCAGTTCTAGACAGATCTGATTGAATTTGCATCGCCGTATTGATTTGCATCATTCCTTCATTTAATAGGTTTATGTGCGGATGACTGTCATCAAATACCTGACCACGACCCACAAATGTAAAAATCGTCGTACCGAGCATATCCCATATTCTGGCCAGTTGCGGATTAATCGTTGGCTGGTTTGGAAATAATGGTCCATTACACATGGAGCCCATAGAGCTCGACGGTCGACTAATATCCTCTTTTTTGATATTATTACAAATGGAATTCGGAGCTGTCGCATAGTTAATGCTTCGACGAATATTTTTCAGGCGTGTCATGGATCCGCACGTCTGTGTTGGTATTGCGGATGGTGTTTTAGTAGTGACCAACACTTGTTCTTCCGTTTGTGTGCTTAAATCTTGTTTGGGCCATACAAACTCTGGAATTCCAGTTAACATTTCTGGTACATTTACAATTGTACATTTAAACACCTCTTCGATGGAAATTGGTTCAGGGAAATTTGTAGCCACATTGGCGAACTTGATAAATGCGTCCGTACTAGTTCCGCGTGTTGCCGTAGAGAATGAATGCATTGTGGACTTGTCACATACTTCTTTTCGCTGTGGAGGTGGTGGTTCAACTACTACAGGAATATCCTTGTTTTGAATCTCAGTGTTTGTACCAATCGAAATATGTCGTCGTTTACGTTTCTTTGAACTTTCTGTAATTTCTTCGACGATTTCACCATGCTGACGCAGAAAATCTCTGGCGATGTTATACTGACGTCTAAACATGGCATTGCTCAGATTGTTTTCAGCCAACAGTTTTCCCTGTGCAATAAATTGCTTGCATAACGTGTGATACTCACGATTACTGGAAATGCGTTCCTCTAGATTAGCCACCGTTTGCCTGTGTATACTGGCTGTGTTAACAATTTCACTTTCCAAGTGCGAAATGCGCTCGTCCAGAAATACAGTTCGATTGTTGCTCTCTTGATTAGCTGTCTCCAGTTTTTGAACTTTTTCTTTCTCTGTGACGAAAAAGTCTCGCATTTGAGAAGCCGATTCGTTTAGAGAATTCAGTTTGTCCTTGAGCCGTTTATTTTCGTCAATGCGTTCTTTTAGCTGCGCCACGAGCATGTCGGTATTTGAAATAGTTGTAGCCAGTACACCCATATCGAAACTGTCTAGGCCCTTGGCCAGGCAGGTGTCCGCTCCTATTTCCATCCTTACTATGTATGTTTGGTTATGTGCACTTTATAGTTTAAGTTTTAAGAGTATATTTATTTGAAAATATCATTCTCATTTTAATACACATTTTCACTAATTTAGGTGTGTTTATGCAACGTAAACGCATCGCACGCGCGCATTGTTGCGTTTTGTACGTATTGTTTTTATGGTTTGTGCCGTTTCGTTGACTTTATTTAACAAAAAGTCCGCACAAAATACTGTATTGTATGAAAATCTTGTTACACACTGAAACACACAGAATGAATAATGAAATGAAGCACATATACGTTTACATAACCCTAAATTTTGCGCGGATATGTCAAAATACGCTGTGCGAAATGCGAATTGCGGTTTTCGAAAATTTGACATTTGCGTAATGTAACATTTTCGAAAAATATATGCGATATAAATAAAAAAAACATCTCGTACAATTTATAGGTTAAAAAAGCCGACAAATTGTAAACAAATAAAACAATATATTTTTACCTCGACAATGTTATTAACATATTTCAACGTCTTCAGCAGAACTAGTAGTTTCATTTCAGCACATCCAAACTCAACAACCTTAAAATAAAAATATGTATGCATAAATTGAAGTTTTAGTAACAAAAAACTCAATAAAGTTTTAACAAACCTTTTTCAAATGGCCAGCCCATTGTTCTAGCTCCAACGTTCGGATAATCATCGAGTAACGTTGTTCGTACACAGGTGGATCAAAACGAACCCCATTGTTATCATCATAGAATCCAATCGGTTTGAAGGAACTCGCAATATCAATGCTAAATGTGTCTTCAACCATTGTGTAATTATACATGTACATACAAATTAAACCGATAAAATGCAGATTCCAGATTGTTTTTGGTTATTATTAAAACATTGTGATTTCCCTGTTTTGTTTTTAATTTTTATATATATATATATTTATTCGATTTCGAATTTCTGAACAGTACGCAACCGCTGATTAACAAAAAAGTCACAATAGTGGCAGTTTGTTTTTACTTTATTTTCTTAAATTTATTTTAGAAATTTACAAAACTAACATGAACCTGTATTTTATGCATAACGCTAAAATCGCAGTACTGAGCTTAAAATGTAAAGCCCTTATAAAAATAACGTTTAGAGCTTATGAACTCTGCATTACCGTTTATCCTTAACAAAAAGAGTCACAATAACAAAAAAATATATTTTTTTAATGTTTTTTTGTATAAATTTTAATATTTTCTTTTATTTGCAAAAATGAATTAGATATTTAAATAATTTTAAAGAAAAAATCAAAATAATTGCATAACATGCAAAGAGAACATAATAAACTTCAATAATACAAAAATGTCAAAATGCCAATGTCAATGAAACAAAATGGAAATGGAATCTTTCTATACGATATAATTATCATCTGTCATAATAATAACTAAATTTGTTTTATCTCCTAAAAGTTGTTGTCGTTTCTTTATAAATTTGGTTAAATAAATAGATAAAATGAGCCGTAAGGATAAACTCTTGTGGACTATGCATGAAATCGAGAGGTTTCTTTACTTTTACCAGAAAAGGTTGTCCGAGTTTCGAACGGGACGCAATCAGAAAAGAGCCTATGCTAACGTCCTCGATGATTTGGAAGACGACAAGGCATTGGTAAAGTAAATATATATATATAAATATTTCTTTTTAATATTCTTTTATTATATTCCAAAGGTCGTTCCGAGAAATACTATCATGCTAAAATCAAAACTAGCTAGTTTACTGAGGGCATACAGGAAACTAAAAAGAACCGGCAAAAACCCTCACAAGTCGATCGTTCCATTTATGGCCACAATACAGAAATTAGACGATGGTAAACATTTTGATAGAATCGATGACGACAATGAAGAAGATAATACAGACATAGTCAAGGATGATAATACAATTCATGTCATCATAGTATCATGTTATATTTGTACTGAATTTTGTAATACCATGTCTACAGACGGCAGTGTCCTGCTAAACACAAAAGTTTTAAAGGACCTAGAAGACACCTACTTCGATGTACTGTTTAATGTGTTTGATAAAAAAATACAGAAAGAGTTACTGCCGGATGTTTCCAATGCTTTGTGTAAAAAGTGCAGCGAACAAATCATGGAAATTTCTTTACTCCATCAGAAAGTCAAGTCCATAGAAGATGGTCTTTTGAAGTGCAAGCTATCAAAAGAAGAGTATTGTGAAAACAATCTGAGTAATGAATACACAACAAAGATCGAATTCGTGGATCCGAATAACGACGATATTGTGGAAGAGATTTGTGTAAAAAATTTAAAACCGATCAAGAACCCAAACCTAATCGATATAAAAAAGATCAAAATCGTAGAAAAGAATAATGACGATAATGTAAAAGGATTTTTGCTTTACTTCGATAATGAGAACGACATGTCTAATTCTTCAGAACATTGTAATTCTGTTGAAAATACTTGTCCAGAGAATAATGATGATGATGAGTCTCTGGTTGGTGTACCCAAATACGAAATTTTCTTGAGAATATAGTAATGAATGTGGTTTTATTTTAGAAACTTGCAGTTCCAGATATCGTAAAGATCGCACCTAGTAGAAAAATAGTGAAAATTCAGCCTCAGGTGATATCATTTCTATATAAAATAGTATTTAAAATGTAATATAAATTGTGTTTAGCAGAATTCAATTAAAAGTCAAAAGAAGCAAGATGACTCATCTTCAAAGAAAGTGGAAACTGTGGTATTTGTTAATTAAAATCTGTGTATAAAAATATATTACAAACAATCAAATATTTTTTAGGAATATGTCTGTCATATGTGTGGGGAGCAATTAAGTTCAAAGTCAAAATTGTATCATCACATGAACAAACATATTAAAAGGTATTTCAGTGGCATATTTATTAATCAATATCGTATTTTTTAATAAATATTTTTTCAGACATATTTGCAAAATCTGCGACAAGGGGTACGCTTCTTACAATGGACTACGCTACCACAAAGCCATTAAACATGGCGGCAAATTCCAGTACTTCTGTAAGCCGTGCAATCATGGATACGCCTCTCGATTTGATCTTAACGAACACACGAGCAAAACTCACTCCAACGTAAAGATTTATCTTGCCATTCAGTACGATCCGTTTGTAAACATAAATGTTTTATTTTTCACAGGAAAAACCATTTTCGTGTCCGTATTGTGACGCAATGTTCGCTACAATTTTATTACAAAAACGCCACGTAAACTCACACAAAAATCTGCGCCCGTTCATGTGTCAAGATTGCGGGAATACATTTCGTAATAATTCACATTTGCAGTACCATCGCAGGTTCACTCATCTGGGCGAAGAGCATCGCTGCCATGAATGTAACCGACGATTTAATCGGGCTTCTTCGTTGGCTCATCATATTGCAGGACACACTGGTGTATATCGATTGACCTGTCCTATGTGCAACAAAGGATTTAGTAGACAATTATAGTAAGTTTTAACGTATTAATGCTTTAGTTTAAATTTTATTTTTTTAATTCAATTTCAGTTTTGAAAATCACATGAAGAACTCTCACAACGATGATTCGTACATGGTGAAAGTTAAAAAGCGCAAAATCAAAGTTCTAGATGAAACTCATCTATCCATAGCGGAAATTACCCCCATATTTGATATTACTGATACGATTATTCTTAATGAATAAATAATAGTACGTACATTAAATAAAATAAATATTTTTTTGTTAGTTTTGCACAATTATATTAAATTAAAAAAAACTGGAGTCCAGTTTTTAAGACTTATGTCTAGCTTAGTTATATAAATTTTAAATGTATGATTATTGTCGCGTAATTAAAATATTTTTGTTTTTAGGAATTGTATTTACTTTTTAAAACACATTATTGTTTATCTCTTGGAATATTATTGCCGATTTTTTGAGATTTGTTTCGATTTTAATTATTAGGAATTTATATTAAGGAATTGCTTTTTGAGATTTTATTAGAAACTCCGTTAATCTGATTGGGTATTATATAGCTTATCTGTCCTATTAAAACTTTCCCAAATGTCCAAAACTATTCTATTCATTGGAAGAGGTGTACATCGGGTGGATATAACGTGGTTTATCACCACCAATTCACAACAAGAAGTTTAATATTGCCTTTTGTGACACACTGGCACACATTAATTGTGATTGTTGATAAAATCTGATATCTAGAGAGGATGCTGTTTGGTGATGTTGATGGTGGCCACTGAAACGAATGCAGATTTGATTTAAAGAAAGGAAGATTTTATAATAGATCAGTTTATTACAAATTTTTACACAAAACAATTTTTTTTTGAAAAATATTATTTTAGCGAATCGTTTGTACTCTTCAAATATATTATCGTTAAGATTCAACGTAAAAAAAATTGCTAAACTTTATATTAAAACGCTCCACCGCTGCATCGAGCAGGAAGCAATGTCTAGAAGGCCGCTTCTTTTGAGTATCCATACTTATAAGAGTGGACCATTTAAACAAAATAATATAAGTATATATGATCACCTGGGTTCTTACATTTAGCGTTTGCTAAATAAGTAGCAGAATAGTTAATTGTTCCTTCCATTTGGATTGCAATTATTTGATTATTTGAAGGAATTATCTAAATATTGCGTTATATAAGTCTGAAACCCTAAACCATAACAAATCATAACAATCACAGTTTGTCGGTTCTAGTAATTGTACACATAAATAATCGAAACTAAAACACAGGGTTGTATAATTAGAAAAGGTTCAAATAAAAAGTAACGCAAATTCATTGTTACTTACCTTTACCCACCATCAACCATTTCTAAACTATCTCATTGTAAACATAAGAATTTCCATTATTATTTTGTTCGTTTAAGCTCTTGGACTGGACCCCGCCCACGCATCGCAATAAAACACAAGACAATGCGATTATTCCATCTTGTTGTGATTCAGATAATATATATATATGTATATACAATACATTACAATATGTTTTGTTGTTGTTATGTTTAAACCATTCTTAGAACAAATAAAAATATATTTATACGTACATACATTTTGTTGTTGTTATTATTACGGTCCATAATTTTGCGTATCTCTTCTTATAATATATCAATATTGTTGTATTTTTTCTGGTTTTCTGTGTTTGATTTACTGTTGGTAGTGTGTGTGTGGTTTGCCAACAACAAATATGTTGGATTATTATCTGAAATGTTGGGTCGGGACTGGAGGGATGAAACTGGAATTTTTGTGTACATTTAAAGTGCTTTGTTTTCACATAACTCTTATAAACATCCAAATCAAATTTGGTATTTGTCTTGCTAATACCACATATCGTTGTATTATAGGAGTGATTGTGTGTGAGATAGACATGGATACAGATCAGATAGATTAGGATAATTAGGCACTTGACTGTGTCACGTTCTAGGTTAATTAAAATTACAATACAAATCCTACTTTTTATCTCTTGATAATATATATTTATACTTTTTTTCGTGCAACATCTTTCATTACAAATAAGATATATTCAAACAAAAAGCCATATAAGTAATTATTCGTGTATATATTTTTCAATTTAATTGTTTTGAATTTCAAACAATCTCGGGAGACAAAAATTATATTATTAAAAGATTAAAACCAAGAAAACAATACCTAAAAAAAATCGAGGCAGATCATGTGACAAGTTTTTATTCGTATAATCAAAAGTTTAAAGTGATTTATATTATGTATGTGTGTGTGTAGGAGTCTTAGTGTGTGTGGTTACTGTACATAGCATTAAAGGGTCGATGCCGATTTGCTAGCTCTCAATCTCGAAAAGAGTTCTTGAGCCACCCAAAAATAACGGATTAAAAACGAAAACGAAAAACTTAAATATCATACTAAACTTAGACAAAACCAACTAAAACGTATTTTAGGATGATAACAATGATTATAGCAGCAGAAAGGGTGTATATTTTTTCCGATAACAATATTATAATAATATAAGCAAAAATAACTCTTAAAAACTACTACATATTGACACACAAAAATATGTATTTTAATTTGTTTGTCCCATTCATTTACATTTACACATAATATATATATTTATTTTTTGTATTATTTTGTTGTTAATATTATTATCCATATGGTTTGTGTGTGTGTGTCTGTGTTCTCTTACATTTTTTTACATTCTGTCTAAAGCTTTACGTCCGCGGGGCGTATGATTCGTCGTAATTTACACTTCAGTCGCAAAATAACTAAAATAAACCTAGACAGAATTATTAGTTTTTCAATTATCTAAAGTTTCTAAACTAAACGGGAAAAAGAAAAAAGCTTGCTCACTACATATTTAGAAAAGCTTCCTGCCAAACGAATAAAATATAAAGTACACAATTAATCAAAATAAACAAATCAATCAAACACACTTTTATACTATTGTGTGTCTAGGTTTGGGGGCGAGTGCTTCGAATTTTAGTAACAAATTTGATTCGAGGCTACTCCTGGGGGTTGTGTACAACATAAATTCGTAGTAATTTTCTCATACAACTTTCTTGGATACATTAATGCTTTTGTGTGTTATATATATGTGTGTGTGTGAGATTAAACTATAACATATTTTGTATGTATATGCATGATAATGATTATTAATAATAAAAATATATTTAATAAAATAATAATATAAAAAACTCCATGTCTTTTTTCACAAACAATTAAAGTTTTGGCCACCGAGGGGCCGCACACTCCTTCGCTTTCAAGCCATCTATGGCGTACAAAACCGTTGTCATTATAGTATACAATGATTACGAAAATATGGTTAAATATTTAAGATTATGCATTAGGAAGCATATTATTGAAATGGCTAGAACAATAAATCGACAGTGAGAATTACTTTGCTGTATTTGTTGATTTATCTTGCTAACCACAAAAACAACGAAAATTATTTAAAAATAAGAAGAAAAAAACAAACCAACAACAAAACAACAAAATCTCAAAAACACAAAATCAACTCTACGAAAAACTATCTAACAATGTTTGCAAGCTACAATACTTTGATTTACCAACACAAAAGCAACATCACAAAAATATTGCATAATTATAATTTTTCCTTGTAACACACTTTTAGAAATAATTAAATCCTGTAAATCATGTATATTATATATATATATATATTTATATAATTATGTTCTAATATCGCTGTGTTCACTCTCTACACACTATAGTTATTATTTATATATGTTTTGTTTGTTACTTATTTATATGTATATATAATAGTATTCAACTTAACGTTTTTTTCTTCTTTTTTATATTTCAATAAATGTGAGTGAGTGAGTGAGTGAGTGAGTGAGGGAGTTTTTTGTGTGTTATGCAGAGTTGGTAATAATTTTAATTAAATAAAATTAATTAAACATATGACAATATTGTAATTATTATAAAATACCTAATAATTTCAAAATATTTTATTTTTTATGTATATGTTTTTTGTGTGTTTTTCATTTGTGTATTTAGTTTTTTTGTCGATTTTGTCGGGAGCAACTACAGCCAGCTTGTAACTCCGCCATTTTGTTGGGGTATAGTAATTTGTGTGATTATGTCATAGCGCTGATTTGTGTACTTTTAATAAAGTATATTATATATATATATGTATATTATATATATATGTATATATGTATTATGTATATACACAAATAGATATTTAAAATCTCTTTCATTGCAAAACTAATCCTACAAGATGTCACACAGAAATGAGAAATGAATTCTTGATTTTTCGTTTGGAGGTTTGTGTAAAATCGTTAATGCATGTATTATTATTTAATATTTCTTTAGTGCAATTTTTGTGGGTTTTTATGCTTGTTTGTTGTTAAGCGTCCTTTGTGGGCACCTTCATTTAAAAATATATCATAAATATACAAATACACACATACACATATGTATCATATTTGTTTGGGGTTATTTGTTCTCTCGCACTTTGCTTGGATGTGTGTGTGGCTTGCTTTCTAAATCATTATTATGTCTTAATTTTTTTTAAGAATTCATTATGTTATTTTTGTTTTATATGAGGTTATCTCTATCTTTCGATTGTATATAATGCGTATATACATACTATTAAAAAAAAAAAAAAAAACAATTTGCCTTTAAAAAATCACCTGCATAGTCCACCGATAAACTGATATCAATTCGGACTACGAGGTCCCTGCAAAAAGTCCTTGAACTGATGTGTGCGAGCCGACCGCTGTGGCCGTGGCACGCTGTCTTCGTATTTCCTGTCTTTAAGATGATGAGCGGTAAAGGAAGAGGTTGTGGTGTTTGAGGTGGTGACGCTGGAGTTTGTGTGAGGAATTGTGTTTGTGATACCGCCACCTCCCAGTCCTAGATTGGGTCGAGTCTCTTTGTGGTCACGTCGCGATAGGTTTAGATTAATATTGTTGATGTTGTTGTTGTAGTTCATGCTGTTGTGGCGTACCTCACGATTAGTATCTGCAAAATGACGTATTTGTTTTTATTGGGCTTATTTTATGAAACACTGTATATTGTTTAGTAAAATAAAATACCAATATGAAAGACAAAAATCATTTGACGTATAATGGAATATAGAAAGCTATGCTGAGGCTGACTCAAAGATCTAGTTTTAGACGCCAACCTATACTTTTGCACAGGTTAAACATTTAATCGTGTATTGTAGTGTTGTGTTTATGTGTTGTACCTACGTCTTACCTGCGTGGTGATCCGACTTAACATCGCCAGCGTGTAATGCAACTCGTGACACTGGGACTGCGTTGGGCAGCATTGTGTTTGACACACTGGATGCAGTGATCTGATGGTGGTGGTGTTGCTGTTTGTTCTCCTTTTCAGCCTGATGATCTTGAACTTTGTCTGCAGCTTGTTTAGGGAGGGTCGTAGATGCTTCTGCCGTTGGTGTATTTTTGTGCAGTCGTTCCTTGTGATGCTGTGCAACTTGAGCATAGCTTGGCTTGGCCGTTGACGCCGACACATTTTCGGTGAGCGTTTGCGAAGACATAGGAAACGGTGGTGTTACGGCGGCGGTAGCGGGGGCGGCTGTGCCCGAAATGACAGACGTTTGTGGTTGAGCTGTAGCAGTAGTGTTATTGATGTTGTTGACGACGGCAGTGACCGCAACGGAAGATTGGCTAGGATTTACGGAGGCATTTTTCTGACTATTATTGTTTTTCGTTGTGCTATGATGTAGCTGCTGATGATAATTATGTTGTTGTTGCTGCGATCTGTTGTGGTGATGCTGATGTATTTTAGGCGTTGTGGCGTTCACATTTTCGACCGATGGTGTCAATGTGACAGTGCTGCTCGCAACCGGCGGACCGTCGGCAGTTAGCGACAGACTTTCGAATTTAACTGCTTCACATAGACGATTCTCCTGGTTAACGGTAGCGACTACCATCGTCGATGGTGGCATTTGTTCCAGGCCACCGTTCAACAGAAGATACGCATCAGTCTTGGTGGATTTATCAGCAGTTGTACTTTTTATCACAGGTGGTTTACATTTATTTTGATTCGGCAGCGGCGGCGTGGCGGCGGGCAGGTTGTCCGGTGAAAAGGGTGGCGTCAATGCAACGATGCTGCCATGCAGACATCCGGCTTGTTCGACGAGTGGCTGGGCCAGCGAAACATCCAAACTCTGTAGTGGTGGCTGTGGTTGTTTCGCTGATATCACGGTTTGACTATGTTCATAATTTTTTTGGTTGTCTGAGTGGTTGTGTTGGTGTGGTACAACTACCGGAGGAGGTGGCGAAGTGGAATTTGATCGTGTTCCTGTGGCGGTACTGCTACTACTGCCAACACCACCCACACACGAGTCTTTATTATCCGTCGACCTGTTAACTTTCGTTTTAGTGGCAGTGCCCTTTACTACGTCGGCTAATCGGCTCTCTCCCCATACGGTTGCAGTAGTGGACCCACTGGTGGTCTTATTGACTACAATGGTATCGCTGTCTGCTGCAGACGTTTTGCCGACATTAGCATTTTGATTGCAAGCGCTTGTAGTGTTCTGAGAAGCAGGATCGTGTACAGGCAGCGGGGGAAATGATGAAGCCTCTAGATCAAAGAAAGCCAACGGAGGAGCGACCGCCGCTGGACGGTTACCTGTAGACGATTGGTGTACTGTAGATACAAACGAGGAATCACCACGAGAACCGCTTACAAGTGACGATGTTACTTGATTCGGACTGGGTGGAGATTGTTTGTTGTGAACACCACCACCAGCTGAATTGCTATGACTTGCTCGTGGACCAGATATAATATCTTCGTCTTTTCGTCGGGTGCGTCTGGTTCGGAGAGTCCATTGATCTTTATTACCGCCACCGCTTGACGACACCGACCGCTGCGTACCATACTCATCGGCATCGATTTGCACAGCATGCGGTGGTTTTCCAACGTGCACCGTTGTGGCCAGCAAAACCTCACTCGAATCCTGCGAGTTTTGGTGTGGTGGCAGCGCATAGCCGTACACCGGTGGTGGTGGCGGCGCCTGGTGATTATAGTGCTGTTGTTGTTGGTGGTGGTGGTGGTGATGTGAGTGATAATTATTACTACTGCTAACTTGGTGTGGCACATTGGACGAAACAGAGCTTGAACTTTCTTTGGAAATCTTGCTTGTGTAGTAGGATTCTGATGACGACTTGGCGGTGCCGCCTGCGGAACTTGCTTGAATTGTCGTTGGCGGCGTTGCCTTGTACATAGCGGCATTTGCCGACAACGGTTGTTGGTTTCCGCCAGAGCCTGGTGGACCAGATAATGGCAACTGTTGTTGCTGCAGTGGTGCTCCAGACTGAGTGTGATGCTGCTGCTGAATATGCTGCGGTGTAGAGGATGACTGCATTCCGTGCTGCTGTTGTGGTCGATGATTCGTTTGGGGATTTTGGCTAGACTGTTGAGTGTGATCTATTGTGTGACGATGATCGTGACCAATCCGTTTGGATCGTATATTGTTGCGACTGTTATTACTGTAACGGCTATTATTCGGCTTAGAATTGTACGAAACCTGAGGTGACAGTCCGTTTGCTTGGAACATACCACTGAGTTCGTAGTAGTTTTGGCCGGGTGGTGGAGCAGTAGGCCATGGAGGCATAGGATAGAACTGCTGTTGTTGGAATGGCTGTAAATATAAAATAAACGATATAGACACATTTGTTTTGTAAAATTAAAGAATGTATAAATACTTACAAACATAACTTGGCCACTATAAGGAGAACCTTGTCCAAGTGTTGCACCATTGGCGTACATGTAGCGTTGTTGCTGTGATGCAGCATATGCAGATGCTGGATCATATGATGATGGCGGTGGCGTTGAACGGAAACCGTTTTTTGCCGGCATTTGAGCTGTGGCCGGTGTTATAGGAAGCCTGTTCATTGGCTTTGCCTTGATACGTGCCATTACCGGCTTACCCTATTGAAATTAACAAATATCGTTAGAAAAGTGTGTCTTAGTTTGTACACTATGTATAGTTACCTGAAATTCCTTCACTTCCTCTCGCAAGTACCTGTAAGCTTGTTGTGCATCCTCGTCCGATTCAAACGTTACGTACCAATTGTTGTTGTGCGCAAATTCACACGACAAGAATCTCGGACAATTTTCACCACTAAATATATTCTGAAACCGAATTAAACAGAATTAGATTTACTTTGTGTAAAAATTTTACCAAAATATTACCTTGACATCATCAATAGGTGTGTTATCAGGAACTTCGCGTAAAATTACGATGCACCGCTTGTGATTTGGTCGCACTTTAAGGCCTTCATCGTCTACCTGAACGACAGATGAGTCACGCAGGACGTCCGTGATCAGTTTAATGTCCTTTGTCAGTTTCTTGACCTGATTGAAATTGGCCACCGTCCAGATTGGAACATATTGGTCGTTGTCCATTTGTGATATTAAATATGTATCGTTGGCGAGATTCTCGCGACTGAAATAGTACTCTAGCTGAGTGGTCAGCATTTGTTTGAGTTGCTCAAATGACATTGTGTTTCCTTCGGGAGTAACAAAAGTGCCATTTGCACTGACAACTGTTCCCTCAGGAAACAGTTCGGTACCCTCTGAGGTGGTACTGGCCGGTGCCGCGACTGCCGGAGGTGCAACTGCGCCACCGTTCATTATGGCGAAATCGGTGATGTGTTGCTGCTGATGTGTCTGTAGTTGTTGTTGTACTAAAACTGTTGTTGATGCTCCGGCAGGATCAACAATGTCTATATTTGTGTCAGCATACATGGCTTCCAAGGACGACTGCTGGCCAGTTTCCCCATTCATGTATTCGTAGCCTATAAATAATTGTTTCTTATTAAATTTAAGTTATTGTATTTATTTTCCATAGCCCGCATTTTGAGGACCAATCTGTTTTGAACCAATACAAACTAAATATTCTAACGAGCATTAAAACACAAAACTAATCTAATGTAAATATGTTTACATAAGAAATCTTCTGACCCACATAATTTTTTGAAAAAAAATCTCGTTTGCATACAAAAACATTTTAATTGATAATAAGCTAGGGGAAGTGGTTGAGTTTACCAAATTACCCGTGGCCCTGACACACTTAAGGCATGGAGTTTTACAGTGTTGAGGAAGATGATTGTTATAACATTTATTCTCAAATACTACAGGTGGTTGAATTTGAGTTTTAATAAACAATCATTTTCGACTGAATAATAATATTATAATTACTAAATCAAACCGGAAAAGCACCTTCGATGACGTCACACATACAGTTAACACTATAATTCGATGTACAATATTTTCAATCGTCTTTGAGGTAAAAAGAGCGATTGTCGATTGTCTATATATTTTATACCGTTTTACAGAGATGAGTGTGTTGTCACACACACAAGCACATACATTATTTTTATGATAGATACGAAACGAACGTTATACTGTGTATTATAGAGTAAAATGTTCTCTTATGATGTGTGCGGTTCGTTATTTAATCATGGAATGTGTGTGCGAGAGCCAACAATAACCTATAATTCGACCCAAATGGACACAGAACGAACGAACGACAGCGAATAAATACACTTTTTGCACGCTCGCTCTGCTTGCTTTAGTGTATTATTTTGTATGTGTATGGGTGTGAGTGTGTTTGTGTGTGCATGAATATTTTATATATATACGTTTGTATGTATGTGTGTTAGATCGACTTAACGACTGCATTAGTATGGGTATTTCGCGTAGTGAAACATTGCTTCAAATCGAAACTCGACATACAAAGGTCATTACTGTAGAGATACTAATATTCTATGGAAATTCCCATTTTCCGTCGATTGTGAGTGACGACAAGGCGCCAACAAGTCACAAACCACCGCATATACACATACGCTTATCATGCACACATACACACACATATATATATATATATATATATATATATTTGTATATAGCAATTTCAGTCAAATCATGCCGGGCTACACGGACAGCACCCTCGATATTATTTAACCCTACAAATTAAAAAATAGATACCCAAACTCGTTAAGTGTAACTTTTACTTATTTTCTATCAAGTAGTCTCTGCAAAATAAATGATTCGCAGAAAGAAAAAAAAGAAAAATGCGGTTTGTCAGACGGACGCAGCACACACACATACATTTACACAAACGTCGTCTATTTTTATGACTACCATTTCGCGACCGAAAAAGAAGCAAAGTACATTATGTACGCATTTTACAATGTTCCCACAGAAGAAACTAGCTAATAGAAGGGGTGCTTCCATATGGATGTTTGATAACTTACCAGTTTCCATTCCGAACGTGACAGACGACCTCAAGGAGTGGCTCTGTTTGGCGCTTCGTAGATATGGCCAATTTATTGTATATATATATACACACAATAAGAACGAAAAGCACTTTTCGGGTCCAACACACACGGTGTAATGTAATATACACACTCACACAAACGTACACACACGTAGTTAGTACACTAATAATCACACACGTAACGCGCGCGCACAGACAGTCCGAGAATCTCGGGGCGGCTTACTCGAAAATATTTGGGGCGCAGCAGTTTAACAATATACATAAATGATAAAAGAGTACTTTTTCAAATAATAGGCGCATGTGTCGTTATCACATTCGGTAAGCTCGTACCACACACACACTCACGCACACGTTTAATACGCTTCCATAATTGAAACCGTTTCGATCACCATTAGATGGCGAGGAACTTCTTGAAATTCGTCTGACACAGTCATTACAAATGGTCCGTTCTAATGCACACTGTTTTCGCGCACTGCATTATTTTCTGTCTGGTCGCGCGTTACGACCGAATCTCCGTTATGTTCGCGTTTCTCTCAATTGCGGACGCGTTTAATCACTACCAAGGTAATTCTGCACAGCTTACCGATGAGAAAAATCGCCAATTCTGAACACGAATTTTTCACACAGTACTGTTTAAAATGGCCGCCGACTTTTACAGCGCAGGCACATGCCAACAGTGCTACCAATCGTTCAATGTCAAAAACATACATATAGTGTGCGAACGCAGCCGCATATATATAGCGCTGCTGGCTGCGTACTGTACTGTCACTTTTTTTTTGGTGGCGGCGGCTAAATCTTTAAATATTTCAAAAAATACCAAATTCATTTAATTATATTAAAAACATAGCACATATTTGTACAAACTATATTGCAAAACAAATTAAATTATACAAAAATATACAAATTTATTTAATTATATATAATATACCTAGGATATTAGTTTTTTCTTTGTAAAAATACTCAGAAGTGTGCAACAAAATATAATTATCTAAAAAGAGAATTCCTTTCTGATTGCATTTATACTAATTACATTGCTCTTGCTGAATAAAAACGTGTCATCAATTCGGTTTAGGTATAATATAATTTTTTATGCATTACAATTGTGTGTGTTTCGCTCGAGATTTTGTGTGTACGACACGTGCAAATCGAGTTCATTTTAGTCATATTTAAAAAACAAAACAAAAATAATAGTAAATATTGTAGTAGTTTGGTTTTCCTTCTCTAAATATGAGTGTGGAGGTTTTTTGTGAGTAATTGTTGTGTCCTCTTTAAAAACCGTGAACCTTGAGTTGGTCGGGTTTTGCCAGACCCGATTTGGTAAGCCACTGGCAAATGTTTTCACGCTGGTCGCCCTGCAACTGCAGCACCTCACCGTATTCGGGATGCTCGATCACTGTGCCGTTGCATGCAAATTCCTGCGGGAACATAGTATAGTTAATAACAATATTGCTTTATTTGTGTTGACCTATATCACTTACCTTTTTACATGCTCGCACGATTTTCTTTAGGTCATATTCAGCCGATAATCCCTGAACGGTAGTTAGTGTCTTACGACCATTACGTTGCTGGATTCTGATGTGCACTAGTCCGTCTTGCACATTATCATCAGCACCCTTGATTGCATCAGCAAAGGGGTCTAAAATAAACAATAAAAATTAGTACAAGTGTAAGGATATTGTTTAAACAATGTTATTTAAGATAAAACAAATTTTTAATATAAAAAGAAGAATGACAATTAAACTTTGATCTGTATCACCCAAATAAATTGGTGTCGATGGTGTCTTTTATTTGAAACAATGGGTTTTATTGAAATACTTTTATTACATTTTCTGGACTTCTCGGACCACCATAAATAGTAGATATACTAATTTTATTACTATTTTCGAATATCAATAAAGGCGATTCTCGTGCGTGGGACAAGCTATAGCCCCGCTGTTCAATATATATTCAACGACACGGCCATCTTGTTTCTTTCAAGTTTACACCTTTTCGCTGGTGTTTCTAGAAGTATATTTATAACGTGTCCACAAGAACTACTTACCAAATGTGTTTAAATTTTGGATGGACATACGATAAACAAATAATTTACGGTTGAAAAAATAAACTGCAACGGCAGAGGGCTACGATATTAATTGGCAAAATTAGCGATAACTAGGAAACACACCAAGAAATGTCGACTGTGCTTTTCGTCAGGAAAATACAGAGAGAGAGACAAATTGTGACGTGTGCGCGGTGCAGCCGGTTGCGGTATTATATATATATATAAATATATATTCTCTGCGGAGCGTATTTTAGCGGTTAGTGTTACCCGATTTATTTATTTTGTTACATAAGCAACATAAGTGTAGCTCACCACTGCAGTATTTTTTAGTCTTGATTTGACAACCAAAAACGAGGATATTTTTTGTGATATATCTTCCAAAAGCGATAAAATGTATTAATTTTTGGTAATATTTATTTAAAAATCCAAAAAAATAGAAGATATTTTTAAAAACTAAATAGTACATGTTAAGAGTTTTTCAAATTGCCTTTAATAATCCACAATAACTCAATTTTTTAATATGTGTTACTATAATTACATTTTTGATACATTTTCATGATTTATCGTATTATATAAATTACGCTTGTAAATTATTATACATAATAATAATTTTTGGTTTAAATGTTTTAAATGTGCGCGCTTTGGCAATACTAATGTCAAAAATATTACATTTCAGAGAGAATTTCCGGATACAGGTGTGCCAACTATTGAGAAGCTCTTTTAAGGTTATAGTATAGTTATCCCTTTCAATATATTTTTATATTTGAATGCACATATATGTTTTTAAAAAATCCGATAAAAACGAGGATAAATAGTATATTAAAGAAAAACTGTTGTAACGAAAATCCAGCAATTATAGAAAATGATTTTAAAATAAATGTACAATATTGGATCAGTTTTTAATTGGTTCAGTTTGCCTCTAACCAAACGTCAAACTTCCAAAACTTCAGGATTTTTTTTATTATATGCGTAACGTCATCGTATATTTGTTCTGTCATACATTATCAAAATTCAATAATCATTAATGTAAATTTCATGTACACTTGAACATTAATATAAATTACAAATAGATTTTTTCTATAATTATTAGTTATATATCAGACATAAGTTTAATTAAAAGGTAAAATTAAGAATGCGATTTTGATAAACAACCATTTACGAAATTCTTTCCCTTCTTCAGATGAATTCCTCCATAGATCCCCGTCGTCCGGAAAAGGTCAACCGCTTCAAGCCGCTGCCCCAAAATCAGTCTGGAGGCTCAGATGATTTGATGCCTGACTACATGAACATTCTGGGTAGATTCAATCTCTTCTTTTTCTCATAAACTAACATTTTTAATTATAATCATTAAATGATCTTACAGGCATGATATTCTCGATGTGTGGACTCATGATGAAATTAAAGTGGTGCGCCTGGTTGGCACTTTACTGTTCGTGTATTTCATTTGCCAATTCAAGGGCCAGCGACGATGCCAAACAAGTAAGTTTTTTTCTTAAGGTTTAGCATATTTGATTTAATTCTTTTCTGGCTTTTTAGGTTTTGTCCTCGTTCATGTTGAGCGTCAGTGCAGTGGTAATGTCATATTTGCAAAATCCCGCTCCGATGACTCCGCCGTGGTCTGCGTAAAAGATTAATGTTAATTTGCCAATTCACGGACCAGTTACCATGCCAGGCAAAGTAAGATATAATCGATAAATATATGTTTTGTAGATTTTCTAATTCATCTTTTCTATTCGAATAGGTTTTTTTATTCGTTCAAATTGAGCCTGAGTCCTGTGGTCATTTCCTAATTGCTGAAAAAATCCTGGCATAAAGACCACACAGTGAACAAATGATCAAAAAAACTTAATTTATCTAACGCAATATTAAGACTAAAAATAAATAAATCGAATGCATATTGTATTCAGTATTAAAGCCAGGCATATTTGTAACAGTATTATTAACGATGTTTCTTCAATGTTTCCATTTATGATGATTGTTTAGCGCGAACAAAATGAACCAATTTCAAAATTTTGATTCCTAAAGAGTTGATTAGTCTATACAATTATAAATATCGGAAGAGTTAAGTGAGTTAATTAAATTTCTCCGAATTGAGTGTGTCCGGTGGTCTTGGCGTGCTGCTGAGCCTCCACCTGTCCGGTCAGGTTACAGTCACATTGTATGCACTTGAGCGTAAACTTGTTCACATCGGTGAATTGTCTGGAAGACTTAGCCTCTTTGGCTAGTTGCTCGGCTTGTGCATATACGGCCTCGTCATCTAACGGAAAGATCGTCTTTGTAGTTTCACCCTGTGTACAAACATATTTTTCAATTTTGACATTATTAAAAAAACTGCTTGCTCTTACACTTAAAGACTCCAAAAACAATGGATCATAGTGAATGCCATCGAAGAGTAAAAAGATACGCATTCCAAATTGCTTGTCCTCACCAAATCGATTAATAATGGCATTAGTGATGTCAACCACGGCTATTTCTATTCCATAGAAGCTCGACAGAATTGAAACTTCAATTGCACCACCCCATGTGTCAGCCTTCTGGATCCATTGACAATATTCTGTGTTTGGTTTACCCAAAAAGGCTTCGTTGTACGATTCCTTGTCGTTCTCCACATGTTGCGCAATGATCTGTCGCATAAATGATCCGCATTCTGTATCCACTTTTCCGTTTAGAGCATATCCTGGACAAAATGTAAATAACGACGAAACAATATAAAATATCAATTAATAGAAAATATATATTGTTATATTATACCTATGCTCGTGAACAAGCATGAATTGTCTGCAGGTACAACTTTCTTCAGTAAAATGCCCTCCGAATTCTGTCCATTCTCTTCATCTGCTAGACGCTGAGCTAGCAAAGCATCAGTCGATTCTTGGTTCAAAATTGATATTGCCACATTTGCCGTTGATGCGGATGCTCCTAATTTCTCGTCTACAATCAATGTCTCCCCATTTCGGATACCACACTGTCGGAGTCAACGAAATAATAATAATGTGAATTAGAATCTAAGGATCACAATTTTTATAATCAGTGTACTTACTCCAGATAAAGTTTTGGTATTTTCCGTAATGTCTAGACTCTTGGGCGGATAGCCCATCAGCACCGTCAAATTATCTCCATGGATTTTCGTGAGATCGAAGATTTTCGATTTCAACTGGCCAATGGTCTCCGATTCGGTAAGATCGTTTACAATGTGCTGCCCATTCTTAGACTTTACTTTTAATGAAAAACCCATTTTAGCAACAAACAACAAAAATGGATAAACAATATATATTTGATATTATATATACGCAAAATATTAACACAATTTGTACAAAGAAAAATAAATTGAAAAAACACAAAAGCGATAATGGCAGTGTATATGAAATGAATTTAGAATTTTGTAGGATTGCAATTTATTTATATTATGACATAACGGCGCGTTGCGGCATGCGCAGTGACGGCGAGTGAGAAGTGAGAATGCCGGCTAAATGTTTCGGATTTTTTTACACGAATACTATAATATATATTTAATTTTTGAAAACATTTTTTTAAATTGAATACATAGTTTAAATTCGTGGTTTTTTGACAGTTTTATGCTAATACAAATTATATTTTTGTTTATATTTGATTTGCCTAGATTATAACCAACAAATATGCAAGGAAAAGATCAAAAATTGATTTAATTTATTTGGCTGCGTACTGTTAATCTTTGAGTGTTTTATTTGACAGAACAAATATATCGATTCGAAATAATAAATAAACAATGCCCCTATTAATATTATTAAAAGTGTATTGTTACCAAATGGCATACACAGTTTGAGATAAAAGTAATTCTTTATATAGACTTTTATTATATTGTTAATAATTGTTATAATTTTGAATAAATTAAAAAAAAATGTCTCAGATACTACACAGCCCTACTTCTCATATATGTTATGAAAAGTGTTAAATGACATTCCAAAACTAGTCCGAATAAATAACCCACGTCAAAACTTGTCTAAAATCCCTACAATTCTAATTTCAAGCTACAAAAGTCAACAAAACAAAAAGAAAGCTGTACAAATTCGATAATAATAATATAAATAATAACAATTTATCAATCTCACACAAAATATAATGACCGAACACATGCGCAACGTGAAATGGCTAGACTACACGCGAAACATGATGGACATCCAGAAGAGCATCTACCTAAGCAGTTCCATGTATGATGTGTTGATTGCAGCCGGAGAGCTACGGTTCAAGGCACACCGTATAGTGCTGTCGGCGGCCAGTGATTTCTTGGCCACAATTCTGGACGATCATCCGGCCTGGGTGACACCCACAATTATTATACCAGACACAAGCCGTAAACTCATCGAGCCACTGTTAATGTTTGTCTACACTGGGCAAGTATACGTGCCACCGACCAGCCTGCCTGAATTCCTGAAGTTTTGCAGTTTTCTCCAGATCAAAGGTCTACAGAACTGCGAATGCTATGTGGATGATTGTCGTCATAACATTGTTGAAAATAGTGATAACATAGAAGAAATGCTCGATCAAAACCATCCTATTGAAGAGGTTATTGTCGACACATTGGACCAAACGCAGGACATAGCATCCGATGAACTTGATGCGAATATTATTATGGAACCGCTAGAATATATTGAAGACAAATCGTACGTCGAAATTGTCGAAGCAGACGATGACGAGAATGAAGATCTGAGCGTGGAGGGAACACTGCAAGCGGACGAAGAGCTGGACAGTGCATTAGACGAGTATCTGGAAGTGTTGACAGACAATCAGCAGTCGACCGACTCTAATTCCAATGAAAAAGAATTAAATGTGACCTCAACGGAAATTACGATGCCAGCAAAGAGAATAAAATCCGAATTAAAACCATCAACAACACAAACAGACGTCAGTGATGCAAATCTCTATGAAGCATTTGATGCATTACGCTCAGGTCGAACCATTGACGAGATTTCGGATGAGTTTGACATCCCAAAATGTACGTTACTACAGAAACTTCGTCAGAACATAGAGTTCCGTGCCCTGTATCGTGAACTACGTAAAAAGGCTATGGAAGAAGCGGTAAAAGCGGTGAACACAGATGGTTTAAGTCTGCAGCAGGCCAGCCAAACGTTTGCTATATCAAAAACGGTCCTGTGGCGTCAACTGAAAAAGTCTAATGGATATCGACCCGAAGATCGGACACATCACATCCATCGGCCCGATGCAAACGAGGCCTTGGCCCGCGGTGAGTCTTTGATTAGTATCTCACGGAAATACAAGATTCCGTTGTCTACGTTGCATCGCGACAAGATGCGTCTGTTTGAACAAGGCAAAATGCCCGAATCGTGTACAATGAAGAAACGCAATGGTGGGCCAGCCTTTCAGAATCGATTAAAGGCAGCGCTTGAGTGTTGCGAGCGTGGCATGTCACAGAAACAAGCAGCTGAATTGCATAATATCCCGAAGACGACTATCTGGCGGCACGTGCACAATGTGATGAAGCCCATAGTTGCAATTAAAATTGAGAAAATTTTAAATTAATTGTAATTTATGATATTATAACGTATTTATATGATACTTTTCAAGATGTATTTTTTAATATTATTAATATATACAGTTATATCGTTTTTCATCTAAAATGTGTGTTTTTTGCAAATTTTATTAGATTTAGTTTACGACCGTATTTTTGTTACATAGGAATGGAATAAATGTTATCCATTGATATATTTATATACTATTTATTATGTGTGTATGTGTATACGGTTTTTTATGTGTTCATGATCGCTGTCACAGCCAATAAAACATGTCCGCGCGCTCCCGTTTTGTATTCTGTTTGCCTTACAACTCTTTTTTACGGCTGTCGAAAGGACCTGTTAGAGTTTTCGTAAATTGCATTTATAAGCTCTCTTCTCGCCACTTTTTACTACTATTTATATCGTATGAAGTATGGTGTATATTTATATGTGAATGTTTTGCCAGCGAAAGATATTAAATTACATACATTACATATATATTATTATACAATATAAAATAAAGATAATAGATACTATATTATATTTAATATCTTCGAAGCGCTCGTAAAAAAGCCTTTGTTTATTGCCTTTCTTTGGTATATAT
>JAAAKO020012558.1:0-17291 GCA_010015015.2 Bolitophila cinerea
TTGACACAGACTATTCTGTAGCTACCCTTGATGAGCCCAGATGTTTCCATCGTTGGGAAGAACTCATCGTCGCTACTTTCCAGGATCTCGTTCATTATCCTCTTTCTGATCAGCTTGAATTGCTCCATGCTGATAGGACCATCGCTCTGGTCCTCTTTAGTGATTGCGACATTCAGGTCCCCCTTCAGAATGTCGCTAAAAGACTTCTTTGAGAAGTCTGCTTTCTTAGCATTTGGTGCAGTAGGTTTATCCTCCGACCTTGGTCGTTTGGAACCCAAATGGTCTACTGGACCTGTATATAAAATTAACCAGCTACGAAGAATGCAAAATAAATCTATTAAACTAATCTTAAAAAAAGTCATGACAGAAGTTTAAAAATAAACTTAAAATTATTTTACAATCTTCAAACTAATTAAATATGTGAATGTTAAGCAAAACAAAAAAAAATATATTAAATAAAAAAAAAACAACAAAAACATATACTACATAAATCCTAAATAACAACAACAAAATAAACACAGTTACACAATTATTCAAATAAACATTTAAAAATAAATCCTTTTCCTTCCCACTTTTATATAAAATCCAAAAACTATTGTAATGCAAACTCTGTATAGATATTATAATTTCTTGAGTTATATATAAAATAGTCTGCTTTAGTTCAACTCGAGTTTTGCTACTTCTGGTCGATTGAAAGATATCGGTAACAATATACAAAATTTCGGCTCCTGAAGATATCTGGTCGTTGTTTCTTTTATTTGTACCTATTTCACCAATAAACAATAACTAATACATGCATTGCAGCAGCTAAGAATAATAAAAACAAACCCATCAAACAAGATATATGGTCCAGGACCGCTTTTAGTCCCAGCGGACCGATAGAGTTTTACGTGCTTTCATGGCCGATTATTTTTATAAGTACTTTTACGTACCTATGCAACTCTACTTTATACATTACCTAATTTTGGTTTCCGGCCAATCAAATTTAGCACTGACATGCTGGAAAAGATTAAATTCACAATACGATAGACAGAGACAAAACGTATGCGAAGATATTTTTGCCCAGCAAAGATCGCATTTTCAAAGTTTCTCTCAATACTGACGTTGTCTATCTCTCTCGCACTTGATTTCAATCTGTATTTCCATCTTGCTGGTAAGCGAATGTTGTAAGGACGGACGTACAGACATAAGTCGAACCATGAACAGCAAAAGACCGTGCAAAAGTACGTAAAAGAGCGTTTGGTCCGTACCCATCAACCCATGGTAATGTTTGACGGGAAAGTTAAAACACGACTTGTTTATTTGAGGTACAGAATATGAATAATATTACCAATTCAATTGTAAATAACATTTCATTAAAGTTTTAATCTCTCCAACAGTTTCCTGAATCGTTCGAGGGTTTAGCAGATTTTAGCTTTATTTCCAGATTTAGCTGCAGATGCGTAACCGGCGAATAGTGGTGGAGACGTAGGCATATAGGTCCATTTTAAAATACTAAAATACGTTGACAAACGCAGTTGTTTTGCTCCGCTTCATTCTTTTGAATTATGGTGTTCTGCACAGTGAACGCAGCGAGCTAGAGAAGATGGCAATGTGAAGACCCATGCCCCCACATCTCTCAGTTTCGGCATTGCGTAGGTCCGCGTTTAAGACGTTTTGTGACATCCCTTTTTACAATAACATTCGCAACAATAACTATAACTTTCTTAAGGTATGCAAGTCTTTAGCCGTCTTTGGGAAAAGAAATAAGATACATTTGTTAATTTGAATGACGATTGGAGGTGGTTTATGATTCTTGGCTCTTTGTGGATCTGGTGTAGGTGTAGGATTTTCTTCGTCGGAGTTCTCAAGCGAATAAAAACCATTGCTGAGTCGAAGAGGCCGCTTGGACCTGCAGTTATTACTTCATTTTCGTGTTTGCGGAAAAACATATCCGTGAATTGTTATTTCACGATTTAAATTTACCGGATCAGGAGGTTCTTCATTGTAAATATATATATAAATAATGAGACACCCTGTGTACACTGTATTATATCCGAGCACGGTTGACGGGGTAAATACCGTTAAACAATATATACAGAAACAGAGTACATAAATATTCAGTGGCCTTTATCTTGAAAATTTTAAATTATGAATGTCGCTTGTCGAAAAAAAATTCCAAATTATCGAGAATCACTCTAATCTGAAAGTAATACACAAAAAAATCGTAAATATTCTAGCCGCCACATTAGTTGACGAAACAAAAGTGTCGTAAAATTATAATTAAATAAAATATTTTTTAAATATTAATTTTTAATTACTTGATACTTGTAATAACATAAAAATATGGTTTATTTTCCATATATATATAACTCTTGGTTAGCCCCAAGTACAAGAAATTTCGATTGATTCTATATTTAAATTAAAAGTTTATTATATATATCGCTATAAAACAATGGTATTTAATTCAAATACTTATATTGAACTTGAAAATAAACCTAAACAAACTATACAAAAAATACGACATCCGTCGTAACTGCAGACTGGATTCACGAAAAAGAGCTAGATTCATAAGGCGTCCAATTTAGCTTACTCCATATAATTCAATATTTTCCACCAAATAATTGAAAATCTACCACCAAAAATAATAAATTTTTGTTCACCTAAAAATTAAAAAATGTGCTCCTAATTATATAAAAATGCGCACCTAATATGTGAGCACCCAAACATTCGATTCATAATCGCACATTTACGAAGTAGGCAAAAATTGTTCATCGACAATCTTTCGATAATATTTTTTGATATATTCTCTTGGAAGGACTATACCAATAATCGTATTAATAATCAATTTGTTCTTCAATTTGGTTTTAATGTTATTAATACTACTAAAAATATCCTCTCACAATCAGCTTTTGAGTGTGGAAAGCTCAATACATTTAAAACAAAAAGCGAAAGATTTTTAAAAATACAAATTTCACTGTCTGATTGATATTTTAAAAGTTTGTTCCAAAATACATCAACCTCCTTTTCTATTAAAATTTCATTTGGAATATTTGCGAATGCCAAGTTTCGCCTATTATATATAATGAAATATATATATATCTTGTGGAGCTACATTTGGTGGATTACATCTTGGTAAAATATTCAAAAGAAACGTTAGTGACTGATATAGTTGACATATCGATCTATCTATCGCATTTTTTTGGTAAAAATATATGTATATTATTAAAAACAACATCATCGAAATTGTATCGTTTTCGTATTTCAATTCAAGCCGTTTGCATGAAGTTACGACATCTATTCTTAAGATCGTTAAGAATATATTTTTTTGTCTACCTCCGCAGTCCTTGACAACTCCTGCTCAGCATTCATAAAATTTGCTCTCAGGTACATCTCGGACCTCGGTATTACTTAGCTTATATGTTGACAATAGCGGATCTATCAGAGACAAGTCCGTATTAGCAATGTAATTGTTTTTTAAGAAACAAGCCAAAAACTTCTTAAAAATCTGACACATTTCACTATGCGCTGTTGTCAATATGACCTTTGTGGACTGGAAAAAACGCATTCAAAATGTTAAATTTTGGTAAAACCATGTTAAGGAAAATATAATAAAGCTTCATTTGCGGATCTTTTAAATTATGCAATATTCTTTCGGCACTTTGAAATTTCTCTTTTTCAACAATGAAGAGCACCAGCTGAGAGATGCCCAGAAAAGAGTGGAAATTAAACTAGCTGCTGTTTTTGTTGAGCACAACATCCATTTAAAAGCTGTATTTTAGGCATAAGGGTAAATGCTTTGGCCGTACGCCGTACCAATAATAACTAGGCGACACAGTCAAATTGCAACTAAATATGCACCTTAAAATAACAGTGCTCAATGCTCATCGAGGAAAAAAACATGCTACAAAAATATAAATGACCAATCAGAATATATAATCTGCCCCAATAAATGTGATTTTGTTTTTTATAAATGCGGGTATCGGAAATAATTAGGCGCACGCTTGGTAGGTGAACATTTTTATGTAATTGGTGGTAGATTTACAATTACTTGGTGGACAATATTGCATTTTATGGTGGAAGCTAAATTGGAAGCCATTTATAAATACCATTTTATCTTTATTTTAAACACGTAGGTCTGCATCAAAATATTATGTATTTCGCTTGATAAGAATTTATAAATTATAAGATAAACATCCACAGAAAATTGTGAACATTTAATAAACATAAAGAACTACTTATATCATAACAATATTGTAGACACAGGTAATATTCTACAACCGATTCATATATATAAAGCGCACGTTATACTCAAATGACTTAAAGATTGAAACCGTGCACTATTCGTTTAGATAAAATAAAAGTGTACATATGATTGTGCGCGACAGGTGAACAATAATGGCTGGTACTATTTTAATTTCTAAATTGTTAAATTTAAATTGGTTATCAATTAAAAAATCTTATTTTAATAATATGTATATATATATATATCTTATAACAAAACCCTAGCTTTTTTCCAACTAATATATGTAAATCCATTTTAGTCAAATATTAGGTTGATTAAATTCCATAGAATGTTAGTTGAAATGTGTTCATATAAAATTGGTGAAATTAAATTACATTTTTTATTGAATATCCCCAACAAGATAGTAAAAATCAATAAACAATTCTATATATTTAGGTTTTGTTATTCAATATAAATAAGATTAAAAAGTTGAAAGGTTTTATCTTCATTTTTTGACATGCATTATTTATTGTGAATCGCAAAAATAATAATTCAATAAATTTTGACTTTATAACAAGTACATGTATGTAGTAATTGTAACATATACATATACCATGTCATTATTTATATATATTTATTTAATTTATTAATTAACAGAAATTTATTTTTAAAGATCAATTTGTAATGTTATGAAATATTAGTAGCTATTTTAAAAGAACGTGTGTATGCATCAATTTTAACGATTAAATTATAATAATCCAGTTAAGTGTAGGACAATGCTTGAGTCACGCCATTTACAGTCTTTGATTTAAGTACATCGTTCTCGTACGCCATCACGGTTTCTTTTCCATTTTCCAGAACCCTGAAAATAATTTAACGTTATTATCATTGTACTCATAAATTTTACTAATCGGTCATTTTTTTGTATTTACTTTTTTGTAGTTAATTTTTTTCCATTCACAAATGTTGTTGAAGTAGATGTTCTCTTCATAGCACCTCCTCCACTTCCATTACTGAAACCACTGCTATTGTATGACGCAAATGCAGACAATCCATTGTGTCCAGCATCTGAATGGAAAAAATCATCCATCAAAGAAACACCCATAAACGGATTCATAAATGATGTCAAAATCGTATTGTTTTGCGGGTGTGAGTTGCGGTGACCTCGCCGACTTCCTCCTGTGTGACCAACATCTGAAAAATATCTATATTAAATATATAAATAACATTTAAAATTAGATGAATATATTACTGCCGCCAAATAGATCACCAAATGGTGAATTTCCACCAAAGAACTCTCTGAATACTTCATCTGGTGATCTAAATACAAATCCATAATCCATATCGTCATAATCTTGACGTCGTGTTCTATGCTGTCTTTCGTTGTGTCCAAGCAAACCATCTTTTCCATATTGGTCATAAACGCGCCTCTTTTTTTCTAAAATCACATTTAATCAATTCATCGTCGGTTATTTATAAAAGAAAACATTTATATTATTGAGAAAAAAAATCTTTTTTAAAGTTTATAAGCCAACAAAATATTGAAACAAATTTATATATAATATATTATTTTTTTTAGTGTTCATTGAAAACATAAAAAACATAATAAATCAATAAATAACGTTTCGCATATTGGTTGTAAGCGTTTATGGTTTATCTAATGGTTAGGTCAGACAAAATGTTCGCACACACAAAATATTTTTAATAAAATCAATTCAATGCAAATCTGTTATTGTATGATATTTTTTTTAAATAATAAAAACACAATATATTAAAACAAAACACCGAAAAACGTTCAGTAATACCAAAGAATCTATAAAATGGAGTAGGTTCAAAAAATCCTCTGAAAGAAAAACCATAGCTAGGACAACGCGTTGATCGCCTATATGACGATGTCGTGTCGTTGTTAAGATGACTTTTGTGTGCGCTTCTGTTGTCGTAAATTTTACGTTTGTGTGCTAAATATTAAATAGTTTTTTTTTGTTTATAGATATATATATATATAAATAAATCACTATCGATGTTTTCCAAATCATAGAAACAAACAGAATATAACCTACCATCAGAGAGCACTTCATACGCTTCTGAAATTTCTTTAAAGCGTCTATTGGATTCCTCGAGATTGTTCGGATTCTTATCTGGATGCCATTTTAAAGCTAATTTTCTATATCTGAAAAATTTAAGTTAAAAAAATAAAAATCAATACTTTTTTTATGTATTTAAATTTAGCTTACGCTTTTTTAATTTCTGCATCACTTGAGCTTTTTTGCACATCTAGTATTTTGTAATAGTCCACCATATTTTGATTATTTTATGACGTTATCAATCCTAAAAACAATAACAGTTTATTAAGTTAATTATTTAAAATCGACGCGAATATTGGGTATGGATATATTTTTAAATTCAATAATATTTTAGACTTTCGAGTGATTTAATATTTGTGTAGTTTGAATATTCTTAATCAAAACCGCGTTTAGCAATCTTCAAATATATTCATATATTTATGTGTACGCTTTATTTTTGGGATTCTAAAAATAAAGAATTTATATAATACAGATATTTATGAAAATAAGTAAGCCTGTGGCGCTAGTTTTGTTTATTTTTTTAGCAAAATCACACGACAAGAGTGCTGAGCATGCTACACGTGTCTGTTTACAATCTATTTTTGAAAAAATATGTTATAATTATAACATTATAAGTAATATATAACTAAATCTGTATTTCAATATATATATATATAATGCAGTGAAGCATAATGTCATAAAGCATAAAATATAATTAAAAATTAGGACGATAATAAAGATCTATTTAAAAAAAAGAATATAAATAACATTTCATAATTGTATTTATTTTAAAAATCATTCTTCTTCTGATTATAACTGCTTAAATGAAAATATTGCAAAACAACAATAAATAATTTATTTTAAATATCCATAAACATTTTAAAATAAAATATTTTTTTATTCAACAAACCGGTAAGTTTTTTTTTTTAAATAGGTATGGTTTTTTATATTAGGAAAATAAAAATTGTTTGTAATGTTCTAAATATTTTTAGAAGTAGTTTGTATATTTTTCTAGAAACGAAAATACTTGATATTTTTAGCAGTGCTAGATAACGCCCCTTTAGATGAGCTAAGCTGAAGTGGTCGTTGCATTCGAAAAAGCTTGTATGATTTACCTTGATTTCTAGCTCATCGGTACTATGATCTTATTAACTTATAGCCATTTCATATAAAACAAATAATTTTAATCTAATCTTAACATAACGTCTTTTAGACCTACATCATTAAATAGAAAGTTGCCTGCAATAATAATATACAATTTGACATGTGATTAAGGTTCTTTGCACCTCGAGTTTATGTACGAAATCATTTATTATAAATGTATAGGTACACGATAGTTATAATATACATACGCAACCATATAAATATATAATTGAAGAAGGTTTTTGCTTCTATGATATATTAAATATTAAACAAGTTAGTTGCTAGTCTGATTTCTTTTATACACACCTTTCTTATAACATTTAAAAGAAGCATAAATGAGAGGAAAAAAACATATATTTTAAAGACTTGGTCTTGTATTTTAATATTTTTCTTAATATAAAATATATTACAAAATAGATTAGCCTAGATTTACTATCATCTCTTTATCTGGACGTTGGACGGTGAACGTTGGTGAGAAGTACCTACTACCTACTAAGATTAAGATTTATTGAAAATGATACTTTTTTATAAATCAATCAAAATATCAATAATTTCATTGAAATATGAGCATAGAAACTTTATATTTTTCATTATTAATATAAAATAGTTAGGAACACAAGTAGGGTACCCTAATATATTATTATATATTTCAAAATGGACTTATACGGATTTAGAGATTGTTCTCGAGAATTACTTTTCCCGAATTCTCAAGAATTCCAGAATATATTTTTCCCGAATCTCGAGAAATTCATTACGAGAATTTTGGGAGTTTCAAAAAAACTTTTTTTACTTTTACACGAACTTTTTTATAAAACAGTTCACAATAACGTTGATGCTGCAGAATATTTGAAACAAAACGAAAGCATGAAGCATATATTCAAGCAATATTAAGAAACACCCTGTTCCTTTCTTAAATCGAAAAAGTGTTGTCTTTAAGCAGCATTCGATTAATCAATTTTGGACTACAATTGACCACTAATAATTTTCATTGGCACCACCCTCGCTTAACAAAAAAAAACAGGTTCCATTTTCAGATTTAAACGCAGCCAGGCTGATAGACTTGTTTTTTTTG
Organism: Bolitophila cinerea; assembly: GCA_010015015.2. Taxonomy (NCBI): domain Eukaryota; kingdom Metazoa; phylum Arthropoda; class Insecta; order Diptera; family Mycetophilidae; genus Bolitophila; species Bolitophila cinerea. The sequence goes on from JAAAKO020012558.1 coordinate 8,483, forward strand.
CGGCAATCGATTGACCACTTTTTGAACAAAAATAAACATAAATATTTTAGATTGATCATTCTCGGTAAAGAAATTATTCCAAAAATAGTCAATCAAATTCCGGAAAAAAAAAATCCTATTTGGACAAAAAAAGATGTTGGCTCTCTCAAAGTTAATTTTGAAATATCTTTTAACAGTGTGTGATCAATCAAAGTTATATTGGTGATCAAAATACTTTTAAAGGGTTAATAAAAAGCCAATTGAATGTCGGAAATCAGTTTTTCGAGGTGGTCTGCAAATATTACATTATTTCATGTCTAATATAACATATATGAATTGACTAACATTTGTATATTTAATATATTTACCTATGCTTTTTTTAATAATAGTAAAATTATATGTCTTAAATTAATAAATAAAAAGTTTGTTTTTTTTCTTAAGATTTCTTGAGAATTGTCGATATTTTAATAAATAATTCCAGATTTCTCGAGTCGTGAAATGCATATCTTTATACGTATTGTATAATAGTCAAAATGGACTTTGATTTCACTGTACAATTTAAAAATAATAGTTTACTCGGATACAATAAATCAATAATGAGACCATAATACCATATTTATAAATATAATTATGGAGCGTGTTGCTTTCATTTAAATTGAAAACTGTTTTTCTAGATCTTCAAAACAATATTTCTGTCCACAATTTTCTGAGAATGCATTTGCTGGTTACTGACACAAATAATCGCATTTGTATCCAAATTCCATATAAAGACAACAAATTACTCTCACACACACACACTCACATATACGTACAGAGAATACTCTTAGTTGAAATGTATGTATGTTTAGTAACACAAATATATCCAAGAGCATAGATACCGGACATACAAGCTATTACCGTGTTTCAATGCTCACAACACAATAGTCGTTATGTTGAGATGTGTTCACTAGGCAGTGCGAGAACTATCGTATAGTCCGTCTTGTGGGAGTACACATAAAACATATGCTTAATTGCTATGCATTTTACTTATACGAGAAACACGTTTGAACTGAACATACATACTTTACGGTCAACATACTTTGATTATAATTAAAAGGTTTGTTGACCCTAACTTGAATGTATATTTTTAATAAATTATTTTGAAATTGTAGGGCCTGTTTTATTTGTTAAATAAATTCATCACAATGAAGTTCTGCAAGATATAATTAAGATAACGCTACAAAGGTATTTTTAGACATTTTCTTTTAAATATTAAATATATACATACAAAACTAATTATTACTAAAACATAGATCATATACTACTATAATAATACAACAATGTGGAGAAGAATATAAATTCTAAAAAGTGAATAATAACCGAACATTATTTGTATATAATTATGTTATTGTAATAAAATAAGTTAATTTGTCAAAAAAAAATAATTGAATTTACATGTTTTTTGTTAAGGGTTCTTTTTTAAATAAGTGGTTTGATTCAATAAATATTATAGATATGAAATCCATGATAACAAAAATAAATATAATCTACAACAAATCTCATATTTAGATAGTACATATATTATAATAACGGAGGTTATAAAAAACTGTATGTTTCTTCAAATTCATATAATAAAAATGTTAAAATCAATTTAAACCTGAATAAGAGTAGTAAACAGTACATGACACTCAATAGGTGCATTTATATTTAAACATTCTCCCAAACGCATAATATGATAACGATATTAATAAAAGCGAATAAATTAAATATTACAAAAATGGCGTAAGCAAGATTTTTTTTAAATTTAATATTTCCCTTTTTCTTAATTAGTATATGAAGTAAGTTCTATAGTAAAATCCTGCGAAATAAGTACTCATGGTTCGCAAATCAAAATTGTCTTCTGGTCGTATTAAGATTCAGCATCCGTAATGAGTTTGAGAAACATAATTTTCTGCTTGTACATTGCAAGACAAACTCTGGAATCATAATATTTCTCTAAGGAGCAACCAAAAAATAAATCGGAATGCATGGAGATATCATCATAACTTTTAAGTTTAAAAATAAATCTTATACACGAGTTGCAGGCTATAGTTAGTTTTTGTTTCAAAACATAGCTTAAAGACGTCAAAACCATATACCCATAAGTAAAAAATGGAAGAATGTTCTGTGTAATGATGTTGGACATTTTCCAGAGACGTCTTAGTCCACAATTAATCTTACATCACAAAGAACTAACTTGGTCTGACCATCTTAACGTTGGATTGAAAATGACTCCTATATTTTTTTATTTTGGTTCGACGGTAAGATAGGGATATCTCAAAATTTAATGTATGGCCAATCAGAGTAGTTCAGTTTTTTATATGAACACAAGCTATCTTGTTTTAAGTGGATTCAATCTAAGATCATTATCCTCAGACCATTTTTTTAATTCTATCGAGTTCAATATTAACTATTTCAATGAAATCAGGACCTTGTGTTATTGGACCGCTAAATCTTAATTGTACGTAGTCAGCAAACATGTTACAGTCACCGTTGACGCGTGCGTTAGGAAGATCAATAATAAATAGTGAGAAAAGTAAGGGTCCAATTATTGAACCTTGAGGTACACCACAAGATAGCTCAGTTAAGTTTAAGCTTCCGAGTAAACCATTTGCGATCTAACACTCAAGTAAGAGTGAATTAGTTTTATACCTGTTTGCAAACAAATTAAAAAAATCTTCAATTCCATACAGAGTTGATCATGATTCACGCTATCGAATGCTTTAGTACATTCAAGAAAAAGAAGAAGACTCTTTTGTTGTTTATCCAGTTTGATTCTAACATCATCAGTAATTGTAAGTAAAGCAGTAATGATACTATGTATGATTTGACCTAAAGCCGGAGTGATTTTCAGAAAGTAATTAGTTATTTTTTATGAATTCGTTTATTTGATTTTTTGTCAATAATATCATACATTTAAAAATTGCTGGAAGAATACTAATTGGAAGAAAGTCGTTAGGCGTTTTAAGAGTAGATTTATACTCAAATAACTAATTCAATTCAGAAATTGGTTACTTGGATAGTATAGATTACTCTTTAAAAGTTTGGCCAAATGTTTAAAATGTTTGACAAGATGCGTATTGCCAATCATTTTAGACATTTAACCAAACATGTTACCCAATGCTTAAAAGCGCCATATGTTAACAGATAGTACTAAATTTTCTTAAAAAAATGGCATAAAAATTAATAAAAGTTTTGGAAAAAATAGTACGGCATTGGGAACCTAAATAAGTTTGAAAATGTTCATGTTTTTTTTTAGTTGGGGGCAGTTGCCATTTAATTGCCTCAACAGTTTGCGACATTTGTCACAACTGTCGCTACCAAAAAGTAGCAGTTCGTGTAATCACAGAGACTTTGGCAACTGCTATTGCCAACTGGATTTTTTTTACTGAATAACAAAACATATTTACTTCAACTTTTTTGTTTGGTCAAACAGTTATTTTACAGGAGGTCTTAAATTTAATGCCAAATAAATATCATAAAAAACCGTAAGGTTTTCAGTTTTTGGACTCGATGGTATTTGGATAAAACTGTATTTAAAGGCTCACTCTCTATCGTTTTTTAAATATATATTAAACACATAATTATTAATATATTCAGCATAAATTTCGAAAAAATGTTGTTTGAGCTTTAGGAATTCAATCTAATACTGATAAAAGTGTATGTTATTCTTTAATTGATCAAAGAAGATCGGAAGAAGATGTGGGTAGTATAGTAATTATATCTGTTATTTTGCGTCAATCTAGAGCACTATTTTTGAACTCCTGAAAAATAATTTAAGATACAGCACTAGTCTTACCAACTCTGACTGCTCTAAATCGTTTATGGTCCCAATGAATATTTTCTGTGGGTATAGAGATGCGGTTTACTGGAAAAGTTATAGCTTTATAATTCACGGAAACTGTCATTTCACAAAGAAAGTAGTCACTGGTCATAAACTGAATATTTGTGCGATTATTGTAATCATTTTAAATATTTAAAAATATATATTTATGTCTGACTGACCGGCAAATTTACTCGATCACTTGATAACACGATTTGCTACTTAACTGCTACTTTCAACATTTTGGTCTCAGTCCAGCAATATGCTAAGAATGTAATTCGGCCTAATGGCTCATTCGGCTTGATAAGATTCGGCATGCTGATATCCTGCCTAACGACTTTCGGTCAATTGACCCAAACCAAATACCCTATGTGCAAATGTCCGATCACAGTGTTCATTAAGCAATTCTAGGTTAGATTAAAATGGATCCTGCTTAGATAGGATTGTAGGTGTTTATTTATAGGTTCCAAAACTATACTTTCCGTGAAATCGTAGCTGATCCATTTCTCGAGATATCTCAAAGTCTAGACCTTGTGAATCAGTTATTAATGTATGCATAAAAGTATGGAAAAAGAAAAAAGTTGTAAAAACAATTTCATACAAAAAATGAAATGTCGGAGAATGTAAAGAAATTTTAACGCGACAGAATTTCTGTTTGTGATTTTTAGGAATTCTGTCGCGACACAATTTCTAAAAACAGGAAATTATGAATTTTGTCGTGTCAGAATTTTTTAAATGTTGAAATTGTTTATATCAGGAATTCTGTCGCGTCAGTATTTTTTTTGTAAAATATGTTAAAATAAAATAACGATTTCGATAAAACTTATTATTAACAAAAATAATAAAATAGATGGCTATTAATTCTATTATGAAAATAATAAAATATCTAATATTTTGTGTTTCGAATACAAGCATTTAGAAACGTATACGAAACATAAAAATTTCAGAATTATATTAAAATATTTTTTTAAACATTTTAAATGTTAAAAGTAAAAGTAATTATATTTATTAAACAAAAGTAATATACAAAACATAATACATATATCATATGATTGCATTGTTCACACTACACACATCAATTTGAATAGATAATATAAACTATAAATAGATATTATAAACGAGAATTCTCTATTTGAAAATAATATGAGTATATATACAATTAAAAGTATATTATATGTACACAAAGAACGTTGTTCATTATAGATAAGAAAGAAAACATTTCGTTTTGTTTTTATTTTGAACGGTTTGTGAATTTAATGTACAACTTGAAATGTATATTATTTATATTTATATATTATGTTTGATGAAAAAAGCAATAATCAAAATGACAAAGTTTTATTAAAAATAGACCAGATATTCCGAAGTCTAATCATGAAGAAAATGAATGAATCATGATCCTAACGTACACCTATTGTTCGTTGCATTATTTTGTTTATTTGGAAAACATATATGGTACAATATCACCAAGAACTCTTTGAAAGACCGAGGTACAGTGGATGGATAATGGAGGCCAAATGTTGTTGTTCGTCATTTGACCACCAGAGCTGGTACTGGTAGATGTAAAAAACAGGCCACATTAAGAATCAGATCTTTAAAAATATTTTTTTTATAATATTTTGTATTTTACTTTTGGATATAAACAGAAATACATTATACAGAGTAAAAACAGAAAACCAAGCAGAAAACCATCTTCAAAAAAACAACCTTGAATAAACCAAAAAAAAAAACTAACTGTGTTCCATGAAAAATCTTCTCGAATTGGTTTGCAAGACTGTCGATGACTAATTTAATAACAGAACTTGAATAACTCAGCACAGACCGTTTTGTGTGCCCCCGCATCGCCATAAAACGAAATTGTTGTATATGTATATAATAACATAATATATATATATATATATATACATGAAAAAATACATTCAATGACACGTTTTATTTATTTAAATTCTATCTTATATTTATTGATCACAGAAAATAAATACTTATTTTATATTAAAAAAAAACTTACAAATTATGTTATCCGTTATGGCAAATTGGTGACTGTATCATAAAATACATCAAACTGCGATATTATTTCGTCTTTGACGTAATTTTTAAGTGAGGTATAGGTATCCAAATTACCAAACAGTTTATAACGTTAATTAGTAATCATTTCAGTATTTCCAGATGAGACAAAAATCACAGATGCTTGTGCCTGTAATTTGCATTTTTCATAATCGGGAACACCTTTTCCAATTAATTCACTTTAATCAACATTTATACAAAAAAACACACGCACAGTATCACACACCTATATTTTTTGTAATGTGTAAACATTTTAACGTAAACGCGTATTGTTGTGGTTTTTTCCTACGTACGGTATATTTTAGTGCACAAAAAAGAAAAGCGAATGGTAAACGAATTGCATTTATAACAAGCGCGTCGAGCGAATGGCGAACGACCACAGTTATTGTCATACGTGCGACACTAACAACGTTTTGTAGGCAACTGAGAACTGAATCTGTCTGTGGAAACTGAAACTGACAATGCCATATAATTTTATATATTTATATTTATATATATATAATATATAATAAGTCTGTATGACGTATAGTGACTTGTGTGTATTCTGCCTTCAACCTCATGCGTTGCTCTACCACTACCACTGCCACACTGAGCTATATGCTATAACTATAATTCAACATTAACTGGCATACATTAGAGCCAGAGATGTCAGCCGGCCGGTCGTAGCTGCCAGCCGCAGGTAAATATTATGGATAATGTTGAAAAAAAAGTAAAAACATATGACTGAAAAAAACAAGGATTACATAAAACCTGGCAAATCACTTGGAATAGACATGTAAACCGTATTATATATTTTTAATAATATTTAAAATAATTTGTATATTTCGTAATATAAAATATTTGTTAAGATTAGCGAATACATTTTCTATATTTTCAATATTCTCAAATATAATAATAGTATACTTTATTTTTGCAAAAAATTATATTGTATCCTTGTTTTGTTTTATATTTGCGTATTATTATGCATTATTATTATTTTGAGTATTCAGAAATATTTTCAGTATTCGATTATTTCCAAATATGTTACAAATATTATAAGTGCAATCGGCAGTTGGACCCGGAAAAAAGGAAAAACCTTTAATAAAAAAAAATGTTCAACTTCAATAAAAAAAAATGCAAACACACGTTATCTTGTCTTCTGTCATTCAAGAAAAATATAAATATACGAGAATCGATATTTATTACAAACCGCAAATAATGAAAAAATCTTATACCAATGTTAAATATTTTCAAGAGACGCTCAACCGTTAAAAATATAATTAAACTATTTTAGAAAATATTCAAAAAAAATTTAAAACATTATCAAATTCTGAAAAATATTATATGAAAATATATATTTTGGTATTTAAAAAAAGTTGTAATAAATGATAGGTAATTAATAATAATATAATATCTTTTTAAATATTTTGTCGGTCGATACTTGAAATTAATATTTAGCCGATTAAATGTCAACGGCCGCCGATTTTAAGTATGGCCCGAAATTCAACTTTTTATAGTTATATAATGTTTGTCAACTCTAGAAGTTTGAAACTGGAGAGTTTGAAATACATAACTTTCCAGGTTTAAATTGGGTTTGGTCACTATTGCGAATCTCGAGTTACACAAAAGTAGACTCAAGTTAAAATTTCTCGAGTTATGAAAATATCCCGGGAAAATTTCAGCAAAATCAACAAAACAATACTGATAAATTACCACAAATATCCCAAGTTATTGCACATAACTGGTGCAAAAACCATGAGTTATCAATATCAGGAGTTGACTTGAGTCATAAAATACAATTTATGAAATTTTGTTAAAAATCAAAAAAAATAGTGAATAAATCCAAATGGTTTTTGTTGTGGAAAAACCCAGAGTTTTATCCTGTTATAAACATTATCAAACTCCGAGTGAGCAAATTGGCCCTTAGTTGCCGTTCGGCGGCTTAAATGTAGGATACAAGTAAAATTTTAAAAACAAATTAAATATATTAAATATGCGGTTTAAAAATCCGTTATTCTTTTAAAATAAATAATAATATTCACCCAATTTGCGAACTGCAAAAATCATATACAGTTATATTATATATATATTTATATAAAGTATGAATGGATAAGTATTGCATTTTATATATTTTCAAATATCATATTTATGGAAAGTTAGTTTAGCGCTTAAATGTAATATATGTGTTAGGAGGATTTAAAACTGACGCTTTTCGGCTGACACCTCTGATTAGAGCAATATAAAATATACTATATGTATATATAAGCCACAAAAGCACTGCTCTGGTCATATGTTAAATATTGTATTATGCATTTGGCGTAGTCACAGTCTGTCTGTCTAGTGTATGTGTACATTTAATAATGATGTGGTTGTGTGGTTGTGTGGATGTGTATTTAAAAAAAAGAGAAGGATGTGAATTATTTTAAATAAATCATATTTGAAATATAATTTTAATAGTCCGGTTTTTATATGCATTTTTTAACAGGTACATAATTATAATTAAAGATAATCTTTATGGAAGTCATATTCAAAAAGTGCACAAACTTTGAGGTAATAAAGCAATATAGGGTAGAGCGGGGCTAGAATAGTATAAGGGTAAGGGTTTTTGAACTCTGTTAAAGATAGGTTTCTCAAACTACCCGGAAAACAAGAATTGTCCAAGATTTTAACGACTTGTACTATATGTCCCGGTTTCAGCCAATTTCAATACATACTTGCAATCGCAATATAACATTTATAATTTTCAAACTAATATTTCTAAACAAAACATATCAGCCATTTACATTTACATTTACATATGTGCAATTAACGACGAGCCGAGTTTTGAGCCAAGACATCTCCGCCAAACATATTAAATCACAAGCATTAGGCACATAAGTTACAAGCGCCAATTTCAATTTTCAGATGATGAACTGTGAGCCAACTATATGACGAAGCAATGTCACTGTC
>JAAAKO020012569.1:0-17286 GCA_010015015.2 Bolitophila cinerea
TAAACAAACATTTATACTCAGTACACACACAAAAAAATACGGTATGTGGTCGCAAACAACGTCTATTAGAATTGTCTAGTGCTTAAAAGCAAACTCACACAAAATGTGATAGAAATCAGTTAAAAAATGCGGTATTAATTTTTGAATTCACAAACAATGCCTCAGCGGTCAGTTCGACGAGAGACGCGCAGTTGCAGGCCAACCGCACCTCTTCTTTTTGACAACCTTATTCATTTTACTGTGTTTTTTTTTTGTTCAAGCTCGACGCTTAACGTTCAAACCAACGTTTACAAATACCGACACATTTTAACATAGAATTCTACCGTAACGACGTATACAATACACACACAAACACCGAAAACCGACATCCCGTCGTTAATATTGAGTGCATGTTAATAGTCTATAGATTTCCATTTGTAAAGTTCAATAAAAACCCCACACAATAAATGATATTAAATTTAAAAAAAATAAATAAAAAATAGTTTTTGTTTTATGACTTGCGTGTCGGCACACAACCCATACACAGATTGCTTTCATCTTGACGTCTGGGTCTGCGGCTGTGTCGTCACTAATATTCCCTAAGTGCGTTACCTCTGAGAATCCTCGTCGACCGAATGTGTGTTCTACGAATGTTTTCACAGCGTGGGATACTTTGTCATGAAGTCATAAAAAGCTTATTATTATTCATTTTTTTGGTTTTAGAATTTAATAACATTTATTTGTGGAATCAAAAGGTTTAAAAGTGTTATTAATGTCAGGTACAATACAACTGGTTCATTTCTATCGATTTTATAAATATTTATCCATGGGATTCATGTTGATGTTGCTATAATTGATATTTGTATGGCAAGACATAGCACTAAATTTGTATTAAAGATATAATTTATGTTTCAGATGACCTTAAACGTTGACGGTGCTCTCAACCAACTGCAATCCATTTACAGAAATGGCTACACTAGACCATCTCATCACACAATCCCACGTCAGTCAAACAAATCGACATTTCTTCATAACCAGTACCATCATAATATGCAGCAACAGCATCAACAACAACAACAACAACAACATCATCATCACCAACAACAACAGCACCAGCATCAAATGCAGCAAAACGCTGCCATGGTAGCTGCTGTGCACGCCAACAACATTGCCTTTCACAATATGAGCCTGGTTGATGTTACGAACATGATGGACAGTCAGACTGGTGTTATTTCGCCTCGTCACAAATCTGGAGGAAGTGAGTCTGGTGGTAGCTCTGTAGGCTCTGCTGGTGAATCATCACCTCCAAATACACCTGGTTTAAATGCAACCGGAAACGGTAGTCAGTCACGTGCCAGTAGAGACTCTCAGTACCCAAAAGGTATTTCACTAAAGACTCAAATGCCCGTCGGTGGCACTTCGCAAATAATCTACGTACCATCCGGCATTTCCAGTCCACAACAGCAATACTCTATAGGTGGCACCGACGCAAGTAATACGCTTACCACAACTGTATTGATGCCTGGTGCTCCTTCACAGCACACGACCTACATATCGACATCAACCGGTGGCGGTGTAAATACCATTGTTACATCGAATCCCCAGATTGTTATGCAATCGTATCCACCCCATTTGCAACATCAATTTGGTGGCGGTGGCTTCCAGTTTGCACCACACCGTGGACATCACAGTCAGACGGCACCCACACACCAGCACCCCTCCTTTAGGCATCCAGCTTTTCAAACACTACCGAACGGTGATATAATCTATCCATATCCGCCATCACAGGCAGGCATTGCTTTTCTTCCAAGTGTGCCTCCACCACCGATTGTCACAAATGTTCGCTCATCACCATCGATTGTGCAGCAGACTTCGACGTCCATGTCGCAAGCACCAACCACCATTATGATGTTGCCCGCCTCCACGTATCCGGGTGCGGCAAAAGTGATAAGCTCTTGTTTCAATTGTGGATCACAGCAGCACTCGGGTCGAGACTGTGATGAAGTGTCAATGGAGGATGCTTCGCGCAACGCTGTATACAAACTAAACTACAGTAAACTTTTGGAGGACGAAGAATCAGGTGAGTTTGTGACACCATCGGCATCTGGTGACAGTACGCCTTCTTCTGAAGGGGGATCGCCAGGCTCGACTTCAACAACAGCGCCCATACAACGGCATAACATCAAGTGATCGTTTGTGCGATCTCAATTCTGTGCCATTCATCTGATGAGTAAAAGGCAATGTTGATACTAAAGCATTGCCCCATATACATTTGACGAGAATATTGCTTAAGTATTGTTCTATACAAATACACTTGTTAATAATTATAAGACTAAAAATACGGACACACTCAAACACAAACACACACACACATCCACTCACAGAGCCACTTACACAGTAAATAGAAGATATATAGTGCTTTCATATCATGCTGTAACAATCGTTCTAGCATCTAGATAGTATTAGTTATATACAATACACCAAACCTTCCTCCTTCCTCCCATCTTGTTGTTGTTGTCATCGTTAAACCATTCTAACTAAAACCGACTAACTCACACCGTTGTCGTCACACTTACACACACACAAACACTATGTTAATTCTAAGCTGTATTGTTATTTCGAGAGAAACAAATTCAATTAGTATGTAAGTCCATCCCTGCCCTAAACCGATTACGACACACCTTTCCTATGTCGGTTTTCTCATTGCTATTTTGTACAATAAGGACTATGTAGATATCGTTAACGTAATACCAACAGTTATATTTTATATAGTTAGCATGATTATTTAAAAAAATGCAAATATAATAAAATAATTTTCTGTATCGCAAAACACACACACAAGCATACACTTTTTTACAAATGGATGAGTCATCTTTGTTTTTAACGTATTTTGTATAACACCGCCCTATCCCTTCCCACCATCTACAATTTTATATTTATATTCCGGTTTTTTTAATCTTAAGTGTCCTTGTTTGTATCGACAGCAAATACGTTATACGAATACAAAAAAAATATTGTTTTCCAAAGCAAATAAACGAAAAGTGTTGATGACTTATGATAAGCGTGGCGATCAAGGACTTTTAAATGTAAACGGCTTTTATTAAAATAAATTCAAAAACAAAAAAGTGGTTAGCCGAATACTGTTGAGCCTGTTCTTAGCCATCCCGTGAAAAAGCGACGTGTTTAGACAAATCAAATGTTTGTTCGAATTCACATTGCCAATAAAAAAACTCCTTTCGGCTTTAAATGTATCCGGTAGTTGTAAGTTTTTAAGTAAACAATGTAACTTTTAACAAGCGATAGCAAAATTGTGCGAAAATGCCTGTACTCGGAAATATATTATTTACTTTATCGTAATTTTAAATAATGTATATATATATAAATATATATTATTTACAATAAATCAAAACTGTGAAAACAACGTTTTTATGTACCTAATTCGTAATTTTAATTATGAAATTAATATTATTATGATATAATGTAATATAACAAAATAAAGTTTTATTTAATAAAAAGAATAATTCATAATTTTCTTGATTTCCACTGCAATGCTATTTTATAATGTATGTTTAACGTGCCACTACCATAAATAAAGCTTTTAAAGCAAAAAAAACTGTAAAAATGGAAAACCCGAATGCAAATCACGAACGCCATCCTCAACTACGGGAGAGAAATTTATTCTTCACCCAAGATATCACAATAAAAATTGTAATGTTTTTTTTGTATCTTGGCTTCTTTTGTTTTACATAAAGCTTTACAAATTTTTGTATAGTTACCTTTCATAAGATATTTTTCAAACTATCTAGAAATATAGATGTATAGATTGGTAAGATAAAAGATCAAATATTAAATAGTCTAAGGATTGTATGCACTTTTATACGAATCCTAAGTATACTTTGGAATTATTTTAAATATTAAAAACATTTTTCAATTAGGTATTTTGTAATTTGTACTAAAATAGTATTTAAAAAAAAAATTCCGCAATTTGTGACAACATATTTTAGTTTTAAAGAATTTATAATAATTATTGGCTACCCATATCTTTTTTAAATTACTAAAAAGGCAATAGACCATATTACATTTTTTGTGCACAACAACAATCATATGCTGCGCAAGTGCAGCATTCTGGGAGATTTGTACAAGATATATTTTGCATGTTACCATGTTTACTTTAGAAAATCAGATGATTGGTTTATTTCTATAGGGACTATCTGATATGTTGTTTTCTATGAATTTTATTTGTTTTCTTGTTTTCTAAAGAAAACGTGTTTTTATCATTTGAAAAGTCCATATAAATTTATTATCTTTGTATGTTGCCACAACAAACAAATGATAATCAAAACATGCGTCTACACAAAAATATATAATTTATACGGCACAGCCCTAATTAATGACCTAAAAAACACATTGCATTGATAAAAAAGCAGATTTGATTAATTCAATTTAAAAGTATATTATATATTGTTTTGGGCTAAATGTTAAACATTTTGTCTGGGCTAACCATGTAGCTTTATAATATGTTAATATGTTTATGCATCTTCTCGGAATTCCAACTTATCTGTACATCTTCACGTCATTGCTCTGGTACATGCACATATACGAATCGCAAAGCAACCGCTTGGCGTGTTCAGGCAGTAGCTTGTCATTGCCACCTGTATCCGCATCTAATTGGCGCGCATTATTTTCGCACAACCAGCTTGACAGATCTGGCACTGCAATCATTTCAGGAATATTATAACCGTTTTGTTCGCCTACAAATTAAAAAGAAAATAAAACTTATAATAAACCGAAAATTGTAAATAGAAGTACACAAACTTACCAATTCGATCTGCCATAGAGTCAAAGAAACACCATGGAGCTTCCTGTCCCGATCCAGCTTTAACAAATGAAACATAGTGTGACGTTTCAATGCATACTACCGCAAAAAGCTCCATAAATATACGTGGAACTTCAATATCTTTAGGAAATTCAGGATTTTCACCAATTGAACTGTAATTCTCGTGTTTATGCTTTTTTACAACACAGTCATTACAGAATGAACATTCTTCTAGGAGTTTTGTTTTAAAGCATTCCGTGCATTCCGAGTGTGCCAATCTGCCGCAAATATGACATTGACGAGGTGCTAAAAATAAAATTAAAAGATTTAATTTGTGTTTATTTAAAAACAAACAATTTAAACACACAATTTTCAATGATGTCAGTCACGTCTAGCACTGCCGATGGTAAAATGCGCGGATACATTTTGTAGTTCTTTCCGAAACGAGGCATTTGTATAATTAGACATGACGGAACCGCCTTTAACTTAATGTTAGACGAAAAAAAACTTTGTTCGAAGAGAGTTTGCACGGTTGGAAAGCTAACATTTTCGTCTTTCTCCACAAACAGCTGATAGTAGAACGCCTCTTGACCGCTGCTCAGCTCCAGAAACGGTTCCACGCGCATGATTTGCGCCAACAAGATGTTCAAAAATTCTTCGGGATCTTTCTCTTCGGTTGTCAAGCCTGTCATCGATCCGAGTTCCTGCAGCATTTGGCGCAGTTTCAATACACGATCAGCACGCACAAACTTATTTGCACGCAGTGGATTTACGATGCTGTGAAGTAGTACCTTCTGGACATCACAGTACTGAGCGATGTCCTATAAAAACAAAGATAATATAATATAATTATTATAAGGTTTTAATAGTAAGTTACACTGACCTTTTCGTTTGCTGGTCGAAACAGTACCGTATCAAATACGTCTGTAAACATAAACATAGCAAATAATGTTGCGTCCAGATAACAGGAGTTGTGGTGACCCTGGATGCCTTTGAACTTACCGCAGATCTTGTCAAGATCGGATATTTTTAATATTTCTAAATAAAATGTTTTTTTTTAAAAACATAAAATAGTTTGTATTGTTTTGAATTACCCGGTGGACGTACTTCGCCCAATACTTCTGGACATTCCATATCCCCAAACATTGTTTTCGCTGATCGATGCGTGTACAATGAACCATTGCTTGGTGGCTCTTCTGTGAAACGAGGATCCAAAGAACAGCAATTTGAATCGACAAATATAGCCCGTCCAGGTCGACAACGGAAGTACTGTTTTCCGTTAAGTCGACCATCTGTAAGATCTAACGGAGCAAACGAAGTATCTTCGTCCAGCTCAGCACCTACTACAACTGTATTATCTATGTAACCAATCCATCGAATGACGCCGTCCAGATCATTGCACACTTCGGTTGAAATCTTGACGCAAGAATTTATGGCTAACGATGTGCCAGGTATCTCCGGGATACCTATATCCGGCTGTTTATTCTCAGGAGGAGAAACATTATCATATAAAGGTGCCGTATTTGATTCTGTGTAACAAAAAAAAACAGAACATTTTAAAATAATAATACAATTTGTAAAATCGTAAAACCAAAATATATTAAAATATGACATTTTTTTAAATTACGATAAGGAAAGCCTGCAGGAAAGATCTCAGAGTCACTGCTGTCGCTCGAGTCAAAGTAATCTAACACCGTTAACGGGATATAATTATCGTAGTCCATACTTTCGTTGTAAAAACGCAAAAAGGATATTTAAAGTGATCGACAATGTGACGTTTGTAAGAATACAAGAATGAGTATCTTCTTTGCGAGAACGAATGTAAATATAGGTTATTTTAAGATTTGTCGAGTAAAGGGCTAAAAATAAACTCATTAACTGTGATGTGAATGTCAGCGCATCTGTTTAGACAAGAATTTAAAATGAAGCGCAATTATTTGAATATATAATTAAACTTACTTTTGGAATGTACTCCTTCATATTTGTTGGGTTGCTCTTTATCTTTACTGCTACTTTTTGAAGATGAAAAATGTGAAATTGGATTTGCAGAGCGGTTTCGGTATGAAGAATTCTTTGAATTGATTGTGCTGCTGCTTGACCCATACGAACTCTTTTGACTAATTGCAGCTCCCAATGGACCGTCTATATCCTTCCAAATTGATGTACCATTTGATAATACATTGTAGAGTGACATGTCTTCAGTATCGGTTTTTACTGGACTAACTATGGAAATCTCATGTTTTGCAGATTCCTCCATTTCATTTTTATCGATAACAATAATGTCTCGTTCTTCATATTTTAATGGTATTAACGGTGGGTCTGTTAAATTAATATTGCTACTGTTTCTTTTTTCAAATTTTTTGTGTTTTTTATCCATGTTTGCGCTAGACTCAACGGAAAGTCCACTCTTTAGTTTATCGGAGTATGAAATATTACAATTCTTGTCATTACTTTCAAAAAAGGCAGTCTTGTTTGCTACATTAGTTTCATAATCCAAACACCTGCGTACTTCAGAAGAATCGTTTCTTAAACTGCGTGGTTCTGGAGATTGTGACTTCAACTTTGCACTCCATGACCCGAATATACCAATTTTCTTTTCTTTTATTGGGCAGATACAGTCAGCCGTTGCAATATCACACTTATTTAAATCTTCTGCATTCCAGTATTTTTCAAACAATGCAAAATGTAAATTATATTTACTTGTTTCTGTACTGTTTCTTTCCTAAAATAGAGTACATGAAAAAGTGTTATTAATTACAACAAATAATCACAGAAAAATAAAAATAAAAAAGCATTACAAACAAATATAATTACCATCTCTAGTCCAAAAAAAAACCCTGGATTAAGTTCTGGAATTTCACCAATATATTTGATTTTGCATTCACATGTGTTTTTAGTAATCGGATTTTTATATTGAACTTTAGTATCAATTTTAAGACCATTTAAAATGCACGCTATTTTCTCTTTACTGTTTCTTAGCGATTCAACAAAATCCCCTCTTTGCGAATGTTCATCAATGGCTTCTACATATGGCCACATTTCTGGTGAAACCATAGTCAGAAGTTCTTTAGGACATTTGTACAATATTTCGTCAATAAAAACATAAGGTTCTGAATATGATTCACTCGATTCATAGCACTTCACTTGTTTTCCATATGGAAACGATTTTGTGTTTCTTCCATCAAGGGTTTTTAGCGTGATCTGCTTGTTAATAACACCTCCACGAAAAATTTTCGTTTGATCCATGATAGTATATTCAATTTATAAATCGATTTGTTATGTTTTACAATATACAGTGATTGCGGTAATATTGAAATATCATTCCAAAATATATAAGCAAATCTAAAGTAAAAAATAAAACAATAATTAAAAAATAATAATCATCAATCAGGTACTTGCAACTTGTATGTTAAAATATAAAATAAAGTAAAATAATAAACTAAAAACATGCATTTTAAGTAAACGCATCAACAATTCAGCAAAGTCATGCGCAATATATGCATATAAAACAAACAATTTTTTATAGGTCTATTAGTGGAACTTACCGATAATAATCACAATTTTTTTTTTTTTTTTAAGATGCAGATGAATTTGTGTTGTGTGATGTGTTGTTGACAGAAAATATTGCAAATTGCATACATGAAAAAGAATGTCAAAAATCACAATAGTGCTGCCCGACTAAACCAAGATTCTGAGGATTTAGCGCACTGTGAATCCTAGCATTTTTGTTATTGTGAATACTCATAGCATGGTTTAAGCGTACTGCGTACCATTGAATTATAAGTGTTTATACTTCTATGCTGCGTAACATATATGCTGTCTGCTGATGTGTCCTCAACCATAAGTTGCACAGTTTACTTCGATTTTGATTTGCCTCTGACACTTTCATAAAGAAATTTGTATGCATTTTATATGGATTTTATGGCATCCTTCATTATTTTGTAAAAGGTCAAACCTATACAGCCCATTAGTTTTTAAAGCCACGTGGAAACCCTGTTTTAGGGCACTGTAAGCTTAATATGATTTTAGGCCATTTAAACTTTAGTTCGTGGTCGGCTGAGTCTTACGAAATTAAACAAAATCAAACAACTGTATAGCGAGAATATATTTTTATTGGCAATGGGGGTTTCTTTTCGAAACCTCAACTTTACTTCACCCTTCCCTTTCCCTTGTCGATAAAAACATTTTTTTAATGAAAGATAAATATTAATATTATAAACAAACGTACCGTCGATAAAGTAGAATAACATCGTAACGGCAAGACAAAACGTCAAAACTTCTAGTCAAATCACAAAATCAAATATAAAATAAAAATAAACAAAAACCTAACCCACAAATATGGATAATTTCAAAAATTACCTAGAAATAACAAGTGCATCAATTTTAAAGGAGAATCCTTCCCATCAATTAAAATTTAAAAAAGTTGCTAGTGATAAATTAATTTTTAATGAGTTTTTTCAAAAATACATGGTTAAAAATGCTCCTGTTTTGCTTCAGTTTATGTCCAAAGAATGGCATTGTCAACAGAAATGGGTGCTTCACAATGATACCATGCCACACAAAACAAAAATAAATTTTGAATTCTTGAGAGCAACGATTCCAAATTGCATAGTTCCTGTGGCCGACTGTCGTAAGAGTTCTTTCAATGCTCACGTTAAACTGGACATGAAGTTCTATGCGTTTCTTGACTATTGGGAAGGATTGATTGACAACGACTCCGTTGATGCTGACAACATGGATAGCTTGTATTATCTAAAAGACTGGCATCTGTGTAATGAATTGCCAGAATACCGTTTCTACGATGTTCCTGCTTATTTTGGATCGGACTGGTTGAATGAATGGTTGTTAGCCACACACAAGGATGACTATCGTTTCGTTTACATGGGACCAAAAGGAACATGGTCAGTAGTTGCTATTTTGCAATGTAAAATGTACAATTTCAGAATACCTTTAGTTACAGGACACCGTTACATGCCGACGTATTTTCAAGCTTCTCGTGGTCCACCAATATAGCAGGATGCAAGAAATGGATATTTCTGATGCCCGGTGAGGAAGTGAAACTATTCGATAAATTTGGAAACGTTCCGTTTAGCGTTGACGAGTCAGTGCTTACAGATGCAAGAGTTAACTTCGAGATCGTGATTCAAAATGCCGGAGAAACTGTTTTTGTGCCATCCGGATGGTATCATCAGGTATGGAATCTTGATCACACAATTTCGATAAACCATAACTGGTTCAATGGCTGCAATGTAGAGATTATCTGGAGCAGCTTGTATGAGAACTATCTAAAAGTTCTGAATGAAATTAACGATTGCAAGGATATGGACAATTTTGAGGATCACTGTCAAGTTATGCTCAAAGCGTCTCACGGAATTGATTTCAATCAATTTTTGGAAATGCTAGAAGTCGTGACAAATAATCGTCTCCAAGGGCTTAAAGACTGCCTAAAGACAATAAATGGATTTTGTTTGGGTGAAAATCTTGTTCAGTTTGATCTGCAACGTATTTTAGAAGTTCTTAATGACATAATGGACAAATGCAATTTAACAGATATATTTTTGAAGAGGTGTCAGGATTTAAAGCAAAGCTTAGAATTACAATAAACGAGCCATTTTTTATTGTTGTTATACCTTAACAAAAGTCTCTTTATTAATATAAATATCACCAAATATACACTTTATTTATAATAAAATCTAATGTGTTTCTAATTTTATCATAATTTTGACGTAAAGTTAGTTGCAATTACCCCATTTTTGATCAGTTCTTTTGCTTCATCGCTTCCAATTCCCATTGTTTTAAGAATGTTGATAATTTGTTTATCATTTTCACCTTTTCGTCCAGACAACATAGTAGACTTAGCCGGTGTACGGCTAAGCAACGGAGCTGGGGATGGTACTACTTTACCATCCGTCAATAACTTATCTACGAATGCTTTGCGGGCAATGTTTTGTGGATGTTTATCAGCATTATTCCAATCTAACACAGGAAACACACATGCGTCCCTAGACTCAAAAATATTTGACCACTCTGCCTGAGTTTTACTTAGAAAAGCAGTGCGAATCTTTTCTTTTGATTCAAAATTGTCTTCGAACTGATCTATACCATTTAAACCAAGTCCTTGTAGGAACTCCTCAAAGAACTGTGGTTCAATTGCACCTACCGACATAAATTCTCCGTCTTTCGTTTCGTATGTATCATAAAAAAACGAACCAGTGTCAAGTAAATTCTCACCTCTAGGATTTCCCCATATAGGAATATTTTGCGAACGAGTCAGCCAGCTGCCAATATATGAAGCCCCCTCGGTCATTGAACAGTCTACGATCTGTCCTTTGCCTGAATTGTGACGCTCCAGCAAAGCAGCGCAAATACCGAACGCACACAAAAGTCCACCACCGGCAAAATCAGCAACCAAATTCACCGGGGCTGTGGGATTATGTCCTTTTCGTCCAAGGAACGAAAGAATTCCTGATATAGCTAAATAGTTTATGTCGTGTCCAGCACGCGCAGCCAATGGTCCCGTTTGTCCGAATCCCGTAAGTCTAGCGTATACAAGACGTGGATTATCAACTAGCAGAACATCAGGACCAAGTCCAAGCTTTTCCATAACACCCGGACGAAATGGTTCCACTAGTACATCTGAACATTTGGCCATCTTACGAATAAGATCTTGAGCAGCTGCCGTTTTAATATTTAGCGACAATTGTTTTTTACCCATATCAAGGCATTCGAGCGGATTGTGGACGGTCTAAAATGTATTTTCTGAAATCTATAAAGGACACGACACATTGACATTTACTACTCACTCGGTCGATGCTGACCACTGATGCTCCAAAGTCAGACAGAAGCATCCCACAGAATGGCCCAGGAGCTAAACCAGCGAATTCCAATACTTTTATGCCTTTCAGAGCCATTTTTAAATGTTTTAGCAGTGTTCGGATTTAAGAATCTAAATTAAGTGTGTATTTTATATTTTAATTAATGTAAATAACTTTTATATAATATAATATAAATCTACGAAGTAAATAATTTACTCCGTGTATAAATCATATGTTATTGTGTTTTTTTGACATACAGATTTTACACCAGGTATTTTTTTCATTCAAAAATTAACCAACTTCTTAAGCTGGGTATAGTTCAAAGAGGTTTACTCTGTACTCTGTAGTATAGTTGCAGTTTGATCTAATTTCGCTTATTTTTTTCTTGGTGTATCATGTATATTCCAATTCTATTTCCAAAGAAACGCGTATATGTAAATAAAAACATTGGAATTGGAACATGCACTAGTCAAAGTTCACTAGGAGTACCCAATGCATGTACAAAGTTCAACATTTTTTTGAAAGTAAAAATAATTTATTTTGAATTTAAAGCAAAAAAAAACTAAAAATCATGTAATTTAAAATCACGTAAAGTAAAAAAAACTAAAAATTACTTAATCTAAAAAACAAGAAATCTTAAATGGGTTGTTTTACTAAATAATAGAATTTTGCTGTTTTTTTTTGATAAGATGCGAACAAAAAATAAAACAACCAGTTTAATGAATTTGAAAGGATTAAGAAGGGCTAGAGTCCTAGAGTCTCGTACTAATAGAAATATCTTGGGTGCATTTTTACACCTCGATTATCTCTATAAGGATAAATGACTTAGCATTTTTGTATTAAAATATTATTGTCTTCAAAAACATTAATAACCGTAGGATTAGCGGTGACCAAAAAGTTGCTATGTTATACATGTAAAATAGGTCTGGCTAGACCTCATCGCTAATCCGAGGGTTAATATTAATCGAGATATTAATATGATTATATTTATATATAATATTGTCAAATCACCTTGCCACAGTAATCATTCTCAAACCAATGTGTTACTATGGCAGCCCCACACCGCTGTAAATATATTTGAAAAACTCACCAATTGTTTATGTGTCATGACACAATTGTCAAATGTTTTAGTGACAGCGATCTGACTATAGTCAAGTTTATTTACAAACGATTTTTAAGCAATATTTTTCAGATATTACTTTCGCATATCAGATAAATACGCAACAATAGTTTAATAATGCCACCCAGTCAAATGCCGGACTCCGACAGCGAAGACGAACTGCCCCCAGCGTGGGAAGAGCGAGCAACTAACGATGGCTACGTTTACTATGTCAAGTAGGTAGTTTTGAAAAAAGACTAAAATCTTATAAAAAAAACATTCTGTAACTTGTCTCTAGTCATCGTACAAAGTCTACGCAATGGACCCACCCTAGAACAGGCAAATCAAAACAGGTGGCCGGAGAACTTCCACTTGGATGGGAACGAGAGGTATTTCATTTATGTGGTTAAATAACAATACACAAATTTATTTAATTATTTTTGCGTGTAGATCGAACCAGAAACTGGAAAAACGGTTTTTCTGGATCGAAAAAGTGTACAACGTACGTACGCCGATCCAAGATTAGCATTTGCTGTAGAAGAGTTGCCCAGGCACATTGGCGAGGTGCGCCAACGTTTCGATTCGGGTACAAATGCGTTACAGGTATTGCATGGCAAGGATCTGTCCGGAAAAACTGCTATCATCACCGGAGCAAATGCTGGCGTTGGTTTCGAGACAGCAAAATCACTAGCAATGCACGGCTGTGAAGTTTGGCTTGCTTGTCGGAATCAAACTGCTGCAGAGGCTGCCATCATACGCATTGCTAAAGATAAACCATCGGCCAGTAAAAAATGTAGATTTATACATTTAGATCTATCCTCTCTGCGATCAGTTAAATTATTTGTGGATGAAGTTCGCATGCAAATCAAGTATTGCAGATTTAGCTTATAAGTATATTTAAAGATTTAAACAATAACATAATATTTTTACTTTAAAAAAAAATAGGCATATCGATATGTTAATCCTGAACGCAGGCGTATTTGGACTAGCTCATACGTTGACTGAGGATAATTTGGAAACTACCTTTCAGGTTAGCCATTTGTCACACTTCTACTTGGCTACATCACTGGAAGACCTGTTGGACCACACATCTAGAGTTATAGTTGTGTCCTCCGAGTCACACAGGTACATCAAATAAGTAATATACTAAAGAAACAACAACTATAACATAAACAATATATATTTCATTCAGATTTTCAAATTTGCCAACCACACATTTGACCGAACAGTTGCTATCACCAACACCGCAAAAATTTTGGAGCATGACAGCTTATAATAATGCTAAACTATGCAATGTTCTGTTTGCCCGTGGCTTAGGCAAACGATGGTCTAAGAAGGGCATCTGTGTGTACTCATTGCATCCAGGCAACATGGTGTCTACGTCATTGTCACGAAACTGGTGGTTTTATCGTCTTATATTTGCCATAGTTCGACCATTCACAAAATCATTGGTAGTTTTAGTAATGTGATTTCAGTTTCCTAACTAATTATATTGTTTAATTTGTTTTAGCAACAAGCGGCAAGTACAACGGTCTATTGTGCGACGGCAAACGAATTGACCGGTATCAGTGGACAATACTACAACAATTGTTTCTTCTGTGAGCCAAGTCAGGCATCACAGAGCGAAGAAATGTCCGACTCGCTGTGGGTGATCAGCGAAACATTGGTGAAACGTATATTGAATCTATAGAGTGTGTCTAACTTGCAGATAACACCTTTGTCCGTTGGTGCGCTTAAAAAGTTGGATAATAAATGTTTGTTTAAAAATGTATTTAACATATTACCGTTTTATAATTTTTATAATTCTTTGAGTTTTTTGTCCTAACTATATGTTTATATATTCACAAATAATTAATTTAACTAAAATTTAACAAAAACCAACTTTCGAATCGCATCAATCGGACATTTGTATGAAGTTCTACAAGCTGTATAGCCATAAACAGTTATTATTGCAAATCGCTAGTCATAATTTGATATTAGATATGTAAGCTTCAAACATTCAATCATTTTTAATTTAATACACTTTTTTGGTCAATTTTAAGATAAATATTGGTTTATGTGTATATACACTTTTGCTTTTTTTAAAAGTCAGACACTCTTCCCTTGCGTTCCCAGTCTCCGTAGCGCGTCGGTTCTGGACCTTTTGGCCCACCAATTTCTCCGGTATGCGGATTAACATCGTTTGGCCATGCCTTCAAGGGTTCTTTCTCTTGGTACGGATGAGGACCTTCAATTTCATCTAGCTTACCGATGGGTGTCTTCTCGCGTAGTTTCTTTTGAAAATCCTCCATGCGTGGACTCAACGGTCGGTTCGAGGCCGCCGGTTTATCAGATGAATAACTTAACGCTGCAGGCCCTATTGAAGAGGAGAACAAAAAACATTTTAATCACCAAAACAATAACAACGATTAAATTGTATGGATATATATATAAAAAATGTATCTCGTTCGACATGGTTCAGAAAATATCTGGACAACATATCTGCATAATAAATGGGTATAATATATATTTTTTATTATAACGAAAGGCAAAGAGAAGAGACGTGGATAACTGCAAAAGTTGATATCATGAGCTGCGTGTGTGTATGTTTTTGTCTTTGTAGTGTGGTCGTAGTCGTAAAGGTCACCCCGCCGGGATCTACTCGCACTATATAAGCAAACAAAAGAACTACGTAAACGCAGATTGTATGCAACAAAAAAAAACTAAACAAAACTCGTTTTTGGACTCGTCTGAAGAAGAACAAAAAATAAAAATAAATGTATTGCAAAAATCGCACGTGAGTACGTGACTCAGCGCACCTAAAGCTAATAAACACACAGAGGACATGCTCAAAATAAAATTAGAAAGCCAAACAAAAAAACAAAAAACGTTGCAGGCCAAATTTGTAATTTGGCTTAAACATGTCGCAACAATAATTATTATTCAAATTTAAATATCAAACATGTATGCATTTAAACATTAGCATGACTTACCCTGTACAAAAATCGAACGAATATTGCGAATAAATTGTAATTTAACACTGGACACAAATGCAGCACTCATTTTTAAATACTATTTTTATTACTAAAATTATTATTTTTTCTTAAACGGCAGACGATGTAAACAAAATTATACAACAAGTTGCGCTCGCGCAGGAATGTTTTCAAATAAATGCAATCGGTGACATCGGCTGTCAATTTATACTCGTGCGGCAGTGGTGAATTTGTCCAACTGGCCTCATGCATTTGCAATATGTGTATTTGCTTTGTGGTTAGGTGCTGCCATACGTGTACAAAAAATACGCAATTAATAAAATGCTTAATAAAATAGCTTTGCAGAAAACAAGTAAAATAATAGCAAAAAACAGCAATCCACTTCTTTTCTTTCCATTATCTAGTAAATTTAATTCTTTAAGTTTTTTTTTCAAAAATCAATCAACAGAATAATGTAAATATGAATAAAGCTAGGTTTTAATGGTGAAATATTCGAATACCAGCAACCAGCAAGTGATAACAAGATGGAAATACAGAATGGAATCAAGTGCAAGAGAGACATACAACCCCGTCAAACAATTTCTGCATGTGCACATACTCTGCATGTATTTTGCACTCGTGCAGATATGCCTGTAAAATGCCAATATAGTGCATAATAGTATATGCATATGTGCATATATGCATTTGATATGCATGCGGACATGTTTGCCAAGGCATTTTCGACCGTTTGTTCACGAATTTGCATACATCTGCCTTCTGACCTATGAAGGAAGATAGAGTCCAGCTTAAGTGCAAAAAAGTTGGAATTGTTTGACGGGAACGTTGCTAGCAAAGACTTTGCTGAAAGTAACGTCAAATCGATTGCGTTTACCCCCCTCTTCCCTCATCGTAACACAATCAAAAATAATTTATAAAAGTCGTAAAAAAATATTTAACTTGTATTTTTATACGTATACATTTTAAATTTTATTTTGTTACGTAACATCAGCTCAAAACCCACCCCTCCCCCTCTGCGTAACACATCGTAACAAATTTCGGTCCTATTGTAAATTTAATCCTTTTCAGAATGTCCGCACTAAATTTGTTCGGCAGCAGTGCTTCACAATTTAAACCCAGATTTATGCGCTTCTTCAAAATTTAAATGGCGGCTTTGGGTGACATGCTTTAACGTCTGAAGAAATAACATTTAACGAATTTGTGTATAGAAATTTAAAGAACTGACGAATTAGAATACATAGAATTAGCACATAGACCACATAGCGCCTCAAGAATTTACTTTACTCGAATTAACGTAAATTGGTAAAAAATATTGGACGCAATACAAAAAAATGTATTTGCACTTATTTGCATTTAAACTCGCCGGCATTAACGCCTCAGCTGTATGCGTCATCGGCTTAAAAAGGGCCGGCTGGGACAAATAATTTGTATTGACATTGACACATGGGAATATTCAGGGAGGAAGTCATATAAGAAGTCTGGGCTACGCTTTAAGGTCGGGCTACGCGGGCGGATTATATTTCATCAGTATTTTTTTATTGCAAATGGCAATTATTGGCATTATGGCCAATTTGCTTGACAGAATGGTATTTGATAAAATGCACCATT
>JAAAKO020012580.1:0-17286 GCA_010015015.2 Bolitophila cinerea
TTTTGCTCCGGAAAAACCCGGCGTAATTAAATAAAAAAAAATCCGGGATGCAAAAATTATTTTTTCTTTTACACCCAACTGTGTTCCAAATTTCAATTCTCTACGACGTAAGGTTTAGGCCCTAAAACTAAAACGGACGGACAACGCGGGATTATAAGTCTTCTCATATTAGCTACGCTGGTATAGAAGCCTAAAACTACAAATTAATATTTTAAATAAAAAAATATACATCAAAAACATTAGGATTATTGCATAATACTTTCAAAATATTAAATATTCAAAGTATACTTGAACAACAATGTTTTTCGAATTCTACTAGAATCCAGTTCAAAAAGAATAGTAAATATACAAAAAATAAATATATAAATCTGGAATACGATAATAGAAGTGTTGTTATAGAGTTGTATCCGAAAAAACACGATTTTTTTTATCTATTACTACTATTTTATATTTAATTTTATGTCAATCGTATGATGTTTTCTAGTATATTTTATTATTTTTAAAGCTAAATCAAGGATTTTTGTGATTGTTTTTATTTTTGCTGATTATTATAAACGATAAAAGTGCTATAACAAGAACAAAATATTAAATTTATTATCATTATGCTGTTTTTTTGATAAAACGTTTGTTTGTGTTTTGAAATCCTCATAGAATGTACATTTATTGCCAGTCATGTATTAGGTTTTCTCCAATATATGATAAAACTGAGTCTAGACCCAAAATGACACTGCGCAAAACCAAAATAATGATTTATATATACAGTGTTTTGCCATAATTTCTTCATTTCCTCTAAAGCTGCGAACGGCGAGCACGCAATTTGTATATAAATGCACCAAGCAGGTCAAGAACAGGAAACTACGATTTCAGATAAAAAAATAAAAATAAATGACTCAAGAGTTAGTATCGTTTATAAATATAGTATACAATACACATAATGTAAATAAAAAATATATTTGATATCAAAATTCAGCTCTCCGAGAGTTCGCATCAGTAAACATATTTGTATATTATAGTTATGCATGCAATAATTATGTTTATATACTATATATTATTTTAATTCTATTATGATTGCATTTATGCAATCTGTTCAGACAAACACTCGACGAACCGTAACAATCGAATGATACTTTCATCGATGAATTGCTTGAATATGAGCAATTGCAATTTTAAATCAATATGATTAATATACAATGTATTATTGTTATATATTGTAATATACATAGGTATAAATAGATATAAATAACTAAATCTATTGTTTTGCAGTCGTGTGTAATTTCCGGTGAATCTGGAGCAGGAAAAACGGAAACAACCAAATTTGTGCTACAATATTTGTGCTCTGTGACGTGCGACGTCTCCACTTGGGTTCAGCAGCAAATTCTGGAAGCAAACACAATTTTGGAGGCATTCGGTAGGTCACTTTCAAATCAATATAATATAATTTTTCCAACATAAGAATAATTAAGAGTACTTTAAAAGATATTAATTCTCTAAACCAAAATAATTAAATTAAAAAGTGCCAACGTATCAACACATATTAAATAACTAATTTATTTATTTAGTACCGTCTGCACATAATGTCAACATAATGATCCGCAAAAATTGTCAAACTGTCGTTCCGAATGGGACATTCGAGAGTCCCCCACTGAGCCGCGTCGTCATCGTCCTTTTTGTATAAATTATACGCGCGTACAAAATTGAACTCTCACAAAACAGAATTAAACCAAAAATCGATAAAATCCGGAAATTAAGTTCGGTAATTAAGTTATCAACTTTAAAGCGTCCTGTCATGCTGCGCTATAGCGCTATTATGGGTGTAAATGTTTACATGATTTCTGTGTGACATCAATTTGCGTAAGAAGCGGGGACAGTTTAATAATTAGACGGTATAGAAGACGATTATTATTTGATTTTAACAAACATTGTAAATTTGTTTTGCATTCGCTAATTTCTTTGGTTCCTTTTATGATAAACATATATATATATATATATAAATTGTATAATATTTATAATTAACCTGATTTCATAACGCTTTTTACAGGTAATGCAAAGACGATACGCAATGACAACAGTTCGCGTTTTGGCAAGTTCATGCAGGTATGCTTTGACGACAAATGGTGCATCAAGGGTTGCATCATTCAGGACTATCTGTTGGAGCAATCACGCATTACTTTTCAAAGTCCCGGAGAACGAAATTACCATGTGCTTTATCAGCTAGTGGCAGAGGGAAAAACCAGCAAAGAAATGGCTGCTAGTTTACATTTACGCGATCCGTCACACTATCGATATTTGAATGGATCGGGTAATGTTGCTATTGACATTAACATAGAAAAACGACGATTTGAAGCACTCCGACTGGCATTTACAGTGCTTCAAATCTCTCAGTCCGTAATCGATGGTATCTTCAAAGTACTTAGTGCTATTTTGTGGCTGGGAAACATGGACTTTCAGGTATACCAAAATCAAATTTGAGCTATTCAAAAAAAAAATTTTTTTAATTTTCCTTTTTTAAACACAGGACATTGACGGTGAACGCTGCGAGCTGACCACGGACGACAAACAGGTCGTTGCCATAGTGGCTGAGCTTTTAGGATTGCAAGAGAGTGACGTTCGTCAGGTGGCCCTAATGCGTCAGATTAACGTGCGCGGCAATATTACAGAAATCCCACTCAAAGTGCAGGAAGCTCGCGAGAATCGTCACGCAATGGCAAAGGCACTATACTCACGCACATTTGCTTGGCTAATTAGTCATATCAATACGTGCATTAATCCTGGAAAAGATGCTTCAAGGTAAAAATAATAATGTAATATTTCTTTCTGATCTAATTTAAAATATAATTTCAGATTTCTGGGCGTTCTAGATATATTTGGCTTTGAGAACTTTGCTGTAAACTCTTTTGAGCAGCTCTGTATTAATTACACCAATGAGAAACTTCACAAGTTCTTTAATCATTACGTGTTTGCTCTCGAACAGGAAATCGTATGTTTATATTATGACAACAAATAAATTAAATTAAATTATGTACTTTAATTTACTTCCAGTATAAACAAGAAGAGATCACATTCTCGCATATCCAGTTTACCGACAACACAGCGTGCCTGGAACTTATCGAAAAACCTCCTAGATGTATCTTGAAACTACTCACCGAACAGTGTCACATGCCAAAGGGATCCGACATTGCGTACTTGACTAACTTACACGGTGACTTTGATGGACACTCATGTTATGTAAAAGGTACTGATCGTCGACACTGGGAGTCAGAGTTTGGTATTCGACACTATGCTGGTTGCGTCAGTTACACAGTAAAAGGATTCGTAGACAAGAATCGAGATGTACAACAGGACGTACTATTTGATTTTATGAGTCGTAGCACAAATAACTATGTGCAAGAGCTAGCTTCGTATCAGGTTTGTTATTAAACAATAACATATTAAACTAAACAAAAACCAAACTTAAAATTATATGTTTACAGGATCTTCTTTCTATTCAGCAGCAATCACAGGTGGTAAATACGATGAATACAGTTCAACGAGGAACATCTAAGGGAAAGTTAACTGTTAGTGATACTTTCCGGCAACAGCTACAGGCACTGGTAGATGTTCTGCAGAGTACGAATCCGTGGTATGTGCGCTGTATTAAACCAAACGCTGACAAGTTACCAGATGACTATAACGAGCAGCTTGTTCTCGATCAATTACGTTATCTTGGTATGCTTGATATAATTCGAATACGACGCGAAGGTTTTCCGGTGCACATGTTATTCGATGAGTTCGTGACCAAGTATCAGTGTCTAACCAAGCGTGAGAGTTCGGAATCTAGTCGCGATCAGGTTCTGGCTGTGATAAAACAACTTAATATTCCACAAACCGAATGGCAGATCGGCCGCACAAAAGTATTTCTGCGCAGTGTCGTGCATGAGCCACTGGAAGATAGTCGCAAGCAAGTTGTTCACTTGAAAGCCGTTCGTATTCAATCGGCTTGGCGGCGACACGTTGAAAAGAAAAAATTTACGAAAATTAGAGATGCAGTGCTTTTGATTCAGCACGCCTATTTAGGGTGGAAACTACGTATTGATTTCTTGCGCAAGCGTCGAGCTGCAATCGTTATTCAAAGTCACCTGCGGGGTGTTTTTGCCAGAGAAGTAAGATCAGCACAAAAGTGTTTTGAAGTATATCATTTAATATTTATTTTTAAACAAAGGTGGCTGCAGCTCTGCGGGAGATGAGACGTGTTGAAGAGGAAATGCGAAAACGTGAGAGACTTGAGGCCGAACGCAAGGAACGCGAAACAAACATAACAGATCAACAAGCTGAAGACGAGCGAAAGGCAATCGAAGAATGTGAAAGGTACGATTGCAAATCTAATAGACATAGACTGCCATTACATTTAGTTTTCACCAATTTTTTCCTCATTTTATGATTGGCTTTATCTGTACAAATCGTATTATTATGATTTGCTAAAAAATATCATCAGGATGTATTTCTGCTGCATCCATTGATAATACACAAGAGTTCACAAAAGTCTCTTTTCCAAATTGTGTATGTGTTAGGAAAATCAGCTGAGAGTGAGAATGTGCTTGTGCGTGTATGTGTGTGTGTGTGCGCGCTCGGCTAGACTGCCTCGATTGCTATATAACTTAGATACTTTTTAATTTAAAGCATGCAACAAGCATCTGGAACTGCTGAGATCGAAGAGGACCGGTAAGTTGGTTGATTGCATTGTGGATACCCACTATCTCCCGTCAGTCTGTGAGTCTGTGCTTAGGATTGTGCACGCATTTTGAGTGATTCAGGAGATGTTTTTGAGGTTTTTGTGATGAGTCCGAGATCTTTTGCGTAGATTGTAGTATTTTTGATTGTCTGTGTTTGTATCTTCTTTTGAATTACTGACCCTTGAAATTTAATATGTTTTGAAACTTATGCGATGTGTATCTTTCTGAGATGGTTTTTTTACGTCTAACCCGAATGTTTAGAACTGATTTTTTGGCAGCCAATCAAAATTGATTGTACTGTTTTTATATTAATGTTTAATACTTTTTAACTATATTATAATACTAACTTTAAATTTGATGTTTCGCAGAATATGCCAAGAGGAAATCCAAGCGCTATCCGAGATGGCTCAGCAAATTAATTCAAAGCTAAGCTCTAATCAAACTTCGATGGAAACGTCCATGACGAATGGACATGCACCTTTGGTTGGTGATGCACACCAACAAAGCAATGAATCCGTTGATCTAGACAATCTCTTTGCTTTTCTAAGCGAAGTGACTCCGTCTCCGTCAAACACAATTATCGATGATATTGGAGACAAAATGGACAGTCTATGCCAGGATCTAGACGTGGAACTTGAGCACGTTTTGCAACAGGAAATCGACGATCTTGAGCTTGACAAGCCAAAAGTTTGCACTAAGGTGGGCGTACCATCACTTCCAGAGCCCACCATGCCTCCACCACCACCGCCATTTGTGAATGGAACAGTACTTCCACCACTGCCTCCTCTGAAAACTGTACCAGTTCGCAAGAAGATTTATGTTGATGATGAACCCATTTATGAAGCGGTTATTCCGCGAGAGGAGTTATTACCAATCGTACCAGAAGTTCCAGAACCACCACCACACCATTCTTTAGAGAATGGTCACAAACTACGTCCTAAAAGTCCAGCAGTGCAGACTATCCGTTCGGCTAGTCCTATTCAACGGGGAATTGTTTCAAATGGTCCGATGTCCCCGTCTTCACCTAAACATAGTCGGCCCAGTTCAAGAGCTTCCTCTACTGGCAATAGCGGACACCCGTTTGCCGAGCGCGAGCAGCGACGCAAACATCGTGTTGAAAAGAAGCTCCAAGAGATGCAACAAATTGATGTTTCCGAGCGTGAGCGCGATGCATTGCGTGATGACGTTTACTACGACATTTTGGAATTTGCCGAGAACAATTACAATACACATGAACGAACACCCGAAGGAACAATTATGGCCACTCTAACTCGCAAAGGACGCAAAGCTGTTGATATGGTGCCCAAGTATGAGATGATCACTTATTATCGTGGAAATTCAATTCCTTCATCTCACATTCATATGTACGATCCGGAAAACGTAACAGTAGCCTGCAACATCTTCAAAGACCTCTGTAAATATGCTCGTGGTGAATTGAACTCAGAAAGAGAGCTTCAGGTTATTCAGTATATTATTGGACAAGGTATCGAACGTGAGGAATTACGTGATGAGATATTTGTGCAGTGTATGCGACAGGCCACCAACAACCCGCACGTAGAGTGGACCGATCGTGTTTGGCTACTAATGTGTCTCACCATAGTTGCGTTCCAGCCCAGCAAATTACTAACAAGGTATTGTAATAAATATTTTATAATTTTAAAAAATGTCTAAATATATGATTATTTTTTGTGTAGGTATTATGTCAGCTTCTTGAAGAAGAATTTAGATTCCCTGGACGGAAAATTGCGTCAGTACGTTCAGTGGTGTATGGATAACTGCAAATACACAAAGGTGTCAGCGCGTCAATACCCACCTTCAAGCGTGGAAGTAGCTGCAATGCGGCGCCTTGGAACCATTGTCTGTCGTTTCTTTTTCCTTGATGGTCGAACAAAGGCTATAGATGTACACCCCACGGATAGCGCTAGTGATGCTGTCGTCAAACTGGCTGAGAAACTTGCACTCTGCAACACTGATGGCTGGGCCATATACCAGTCAAGACCAGATGGCGAGGAGCATGTTAAAAGTCACGACTATCTATATGATATCATTGCTGCATGGGAATTGAAGCAAACTAAAATAAACTCTAGTTCAACGCTGCGTCGCAACGCCAACACGCTTGGCTCTGGTGAAAACAGATTTGTATTTAAGAAACGACTGTTTAAGACGACACGCGAGCTTTCCCAGGATCCGGTAGAGGTAAACATGCTGTACGCCCAAGCGGTTTACAGTGTGGTTAAGTGTGATGACTTTCCGGTATCAGAAAAGGTTGCACTTCAATTGGCCGGACTTCAGGCACAGGTTGCACTTGGTGATCCTGCTGCTCAACCGAAGCCCGAGTACTACACTGATGTCAGTGTTTACCTTCCCGAGCGTATATCGAAAACACGAGAGGACGCATTCTGGGTGCCGATATTAGCACAGGCACATCGTCAGTACGGTTCTGGTCGCACTGAACTCACTGCCAAAGTTCTGTACTTGTCATGTGTTATGCAGTACCCTTTGTATGGCACGACAATGTATCCTGTGACATACAGAGGCTACTGGAGCTATGGCAACACACTGATCCTTGGCGTGAACTGTGAGGGTCTTATGTTGATCAAACCCGAAGATAAGTTTGTAATCTACGAATTCCGGTTTGTAGACATTGAATCGATTATGCTGGATCCAAGTGATAGCTTCATCACAATCACTTTGAATCGAAACAGTACTGCGACCAGTGATCAACAACGCTGTTTTGTGTTTGAGACGCCGCAGAAGAACGAAATCGGTTCGCTGATCATATCGTATCATCCGGCGCTCTCGAACTGGATCACAGAAAATGAGATTCCCGCCAGACGTGGCAAAGGTATCACTAACGAGGATCGCGTTCGTTTGCATCAGAATGTGGTAGTTAGTCGTCGTCATTTAATAGACGGAGAGATTCTACGCAAACCACAGGACTCCAGTGGTGGTTTTTTACGAAACACACTGCGTCGCCTGTCCAAACACCGATTGGAAAAACTTCGTGCCGAACACGGTAACTCTCATCAGGATCACGGTGAAACGTACAAGGGATTTCCACACGCATTTTGGGCGTTCAGTCGTCAGGCAATGCCACAAAGTTTAAGTAAGCTACCAGATCAAGAAGAGCAGGCTATGATCCAAG
The DNA here is from genome assembly GCA_010015015.2 of Bolitophila cinerea. NCBI lineage: Eukaryota > Metazoa > Arthropoda > Insecta > Diptera > Mycetophilidae > Bolitophila > Bolitophila cinerea. The sequence goes on from JAAAKO020012580.1 coordinate 7,855, forward strand.
TATTCCAGGCTATTTTAACTTATGCTGGTCTTGGTCAGAGCGGCGAAACTGTGCAACGTGCTGAAGATGAACACATTACGTTGATTCAGTCTATCATGGATCGTTGCATGCGCAAAGAAAGTCTTTTGAACGAGCTGTACTTACAATTGGTAAAGCAGACGACAGATCATCCAGACCCAAACTCACGCGTAAACCTTCGACACTGGGCCCTACTATCGTTGGGATGCAGCGTCATACTACCACCGTCTAAAATCGTTCGCAAGTATTTGATCGGACATCTTAAACGGTGTTCCAGTGATTTCATTACAGAGGAGGGCAAATATGCACGATTTGCAGAAAAGGTAATTTGGAATTGTGTAATCTGATAAAAAGAAATAATTAAATTATTGAATTTTTATTTTCTAGTGTTTGTTTAAGACGCAAGGAACACGTAGACGACAATGGCCACCTAGTCGAGAAGAGATTGTATGCACCATCAACCGTCGACCGATCTACGCTCGGTTTCACTTTATGGACGGACAATATCACTCGGTCGAATTTCAGCCCAGTTCAACGGCTCGCGAGGTCATGGAAATAATTCGAAGCAAGATAGGCCTACAAGAGAAAGCTCTTGGTTACGCAATTTATGAGGTATTGGGTGCCTCAGAACGAAGTCTTCTTCCTGATGAGAAAATTGCTGATGTAATGTCTAAATGGGAGAAGTACAGAAATGCTGCAAATCAAGCTGCACAGCAAAATCAACCCACAACTACTGCTCAGCCTGCGGTGTGCCGAAGACAACATCATCTGTTCCTCTTTAAGAAACATCTATTCCACGATAGGTATATGAATTTGGAGGATCCTGTTGAAAAAGAGCTGTTATATCATCAGGTTTTGCACGGTCTACGAACTGATCGTTTTCCGATTACTGAAATGGAAGCAGTTATGTTGACTGCTCTGCAAGGACAACTAGAGCTAGGAGATTGCACAGAAGTGTTGCATGACTACAGAGCCATAGCAAATCATTGTCTACCGCCACGGTATGTTCCGAATATTCCACATGGTGCCGTGGCCATGCATCACCAAAGTTTGCGAGGTATGCCCGCTGCCGAAGCAAAGAAGTCATTCCTAAACCTTATACAGAGCTGGCCTTTGCACAAAGCTACTGTGTTCGATGTAATGCAATCGTTTACATCAAATTGGCCACGTGTACTGTGGCTAGCAGTAGATCAGAAGGGCGTTCATCTGCTGGAGCATCGCTCGCGGAATACCTTATGCACATATGATTACCCATCGATTCTGTCATACTCACCAAATCTTAACTGTTTGATGATCATCACTGGAACTGACAAGAAACAGTCAAAGGTTATCATAAGCACAGCACAGGTAAGACCTTTTTTATTGTTTTTTTTTTTAGATTTTAAACATAGATGTATTTCAGGCCTTCCAAATTGCCAATCTTATCCGTGAGTACACTGAAGCAATGAATTTTGCCGCTGAAGAGTTGGCCAAAGATACTCTTTTGAACGGAGGTGGTCCTGCTCCGCCACTGCCACTACACCAACACCAACAATCTCAGCTGGCTCAGAATTCAACTGTTCCGCAACATTATCCCGCCGCTCAACTGGGCGCACAGGCTCAACCAAACCAAAAGCATCTAGTCGAAGCACGGAAGAGCATCTCAGGAACCGCACGACCACCTTCCATGAATTTTAGACAAGCTGCTACAACGCTAGTGGCACCACAGCCGAGTTAGTACAACACTAATCTTCAGCAGGTTCAAATCCCCCTATCACGTTGCTAGATTTGTTGTAGTTAAAACAACATAAATATCTATTGAGCAATTAGTTTTATTTTTTAACATCAGATTTTTTTGTGAGAAGTTTTATTTGTGATTGCAATCATTTTTGTGATGCTTATTTTTAAGTATATATGTATATTTTTGACAGAGCACAAGAAAGTATATGTTTTTTTTGTTAGCGTGTGTATAATAAACATTTTTTAATTTAAACAAATAAATCAACAATTTACGGAATGTGTACGAAATTAAATTCACTACAAAGTTTTATTTTTGCACTAAAAAATTATAAATTCGAAATTGTGTTAACATTTATATAGTATATTGAATATATAAAAACAACGTAATGTTGAATTTTAAAATATAATGAAACATTAATTTCCACCAAATGCAGTATTAAAAAAATAAGACCAACGACAATTTTATATAAACAATCAACAAATAGCTCAGTTTTAATATTACCCGTCACACTGCCATACACCGGAAGGCTGTAATATTTTTGTATTAATAAATCGAATCACTCAAATGAATTTCGAATTTTGTACGCTAAATTTGATGTTCAATGCGCAAAGTAATAATTATTGGATATGTTTTTATGTAATCTGCAGTATTTTATACCATATCGAAAATAAATACTCCAATATTAATATATATGTATAATATTCACAATCGATTTAATAATAGCGTTTATGGATAAAATTGTTCACCATTCACAAAATCAAAATGCCACATTATAATATTTAAAAAAATCAGTAACAATACGAGGATCACTATAACAAAAAATATTATGCTATTTGCTGTTACACAATAAAATATTATGAAAAAGATACCATTATACAATATTTGAATTCAGGAATGTTTACCAAATGTATTTTATTTATAAACAAATATTTGTTTTTTTAGGATGTACTTTTTCTAAGACTTTGTTATATGTACATATTTTAACAAGTCTTTAACTAACTTTTTAACTGTTTATACAATGTTGAAAAATGTTAACATTGAGCAAATTTGGCCATACATATGTAAATTTAAAAGTTTATTATTTCCTTTGCATATAAACTCCCCTACTCTAAAAAGAGCTTGTCTCATAAATCACATGTAATACCACGCTAATAAATAAATAATGTAATGTATATAATATATAAAAATAAACTAATAGCGATTATATTTATATAGCTAGATAAATGGGTAACATACTCAAACCCACAAACGCATTAACTATAGAAGAGTTCACTGAGTTCAAAAAATAACAAATAATTTTAATTTAAATGGCAACCACGTTAAACATTATATAAACATTTATATACAGTCGAGTAATATAGCAAAATATACCGCATATTTCGACCTCTCAATTTCTTTTTAATAAAATACCATAATTTGTTAATATCAATGTCATGCTAACACTAAAAATACCCTTAAAATAATATTGAATACAGACAGTACCATTATGAATATATTATATATATAAACAAACATACACAAATTAATGATTAAAAAAATACTTACATATAGGTCAGTTCTCTTCGCGCTACTCTAAATGACTGTCTGTGTCTATTTCTCTGTACATACAATATTATTTATTTACACATTTTGATTATGTTGGCTAAAGTAAAATAATATAGGAATAATAATTTTAATTACAACTGATGATTTCATGATGCCTACTAATAAAATAGTATTTTAAATATTATATTAGAACATTAATATATTAAACACACAATGACTAAAATATACAAATACACACATAATATATAAAAAATCTAAATAAATCACAATATAATTATTGTAATACATAACAAATTATACACATTCATTAGATTATAAATATATACAACATAATATATAAAACCCGCAAATTCGTTTAATATAAACTAAATAGATTTTAATTATTTTCTAGAATACTAACTATTTATGATTGCATTAAACCGGCATTGTATTGAATTTTATCGATATAATATTAATATTATATAATATAATTATATGATATCATATAAATAAACCGTTAATTGAAAATAAATCCTTTTTTAAAATGTAAACCGATGAAAAAAAGCAATAGGTTAAAATATTCGTTGTTTCCGTGTGAATTTTAAATATTTGTGGTATTTTACTGGGAGTGGATAAAATTGTGAAACTTACACTGCTAGTTCAGTCAAATTTCATTAATTCGATATTTAAATTGCATTAGAATTTGTTAGAATGTATATATTTTTTTCTTTAAATTTTAAAATATAAATAGATATTTTTAAATCTTGCCATTTACTTTTTAAAATAAAAAAATATGTTTTCATTCATTTCTTGTAAGAATCTCTCAGTTCCTTATTTTCCTGATTTACATCTTGTCTCGAAAAAAACAATTTATATTGAATCTTTTCAAAAACTTTTTTTATTTTAATGCATTCTTTAAAATAAAAAAAGTTTTTGGGATCTTATTGTGGAAATAGCAGTTTCGGAAATTTAATATATTTTGTATAAAACGTTTTTTTTTGCAAAAAAAAGAGGGATTTTTTCCTGTTTAAATGCATAGTTTTGCCCTCACTTTCGGTTTCAAACTAAAAAGTAACCATTCATAAGGAGGCAGAAATGCATAAATCGGTTTCTTCTGTATGTTTTTTTTTGTATTCAGTTATTTGTTGTTTGGTAAAAATCGCGCAACATTCAAAGGTCTTTTAAACTAGGTTGTAATTGTGCAGCACTGCTGTCAGCTTAAATTTTGTCTTATGCTGAAGAAGATTGTATTCCCATCTTGTTAGACAAAGACAAAACGTAAGCTATCCACTTTGTATGTTTTTTTATATATTAATTTTACGATTTTTTATACTTACTTTTATTTATATTCAAATAACCCTTTTAGCTTAAGCCCAAAAAAAATAATAATCACTAATTTCACTTTATTTTGTATCATTTATAATTATGTTTATATATAATATATATTATGTATGTATAAGTATTTATTTTTAAAAAGTATTATTTTGTTTTTCAAACATAATTTTGGTGCTGTTCTGTTTTACATTATACAAACTAATAACATTTAAAATAAATTTTACTTTATATATTTAAAAAATAATATGTATCCAAATGTATTCTGTCATAAATTTGGGGGCTACACTCATTATGTTAACGGAAAAGCAAACATCAATTGTGTTTTCTTCTTGTTTTAGTAAATGTATTATATTTTTTTAATATTAAATTGTTATCAGGTATAATTTTGCTGTTTCGTGTAATTGTTTGCTTTCACAAAATGTTAATCGATTGCTATATGAGCAAGCTAATACGTGATTTTTATATCTGCATAAAACTATAGAGTTGTGTGTTTAGATAGTGTGCATTTGCTTAAATAACAGACAATATGAGTGCAGCATTTAAAAAGATTTTCAATATGAAAAAAGATGTTTCGTATGTGTGCTTAAAAAAGTGTGCATAAGCCTAATCGCATTAATTACAAATAAGTAAAATAGAGTAACATTTTAAAGAAACAATTATAAATAGCAATAAATACGATGTTTTAAGAAATGTATAATCGAATCATTAAAAGTGGAAAACATAAATACACGGCGTAAAAAAAAATAAAGAATAAATTTATAATGCCTTAAAGTTCTTGACATATAAATAATATTTTTTAAGTATTTTAATATATTATACCAACAAATTTTTATTTATATGGTCTGTGATCGTGAACGAGAGCTAAATACAATTAAAAAATCTACTCGTAATTTAAAACATAAACTCAATCTCATAGAGAGACAAAATTGGAATTAAAATACATATGAACAATAAAATGTATAATTCATCAACAAATAATACAAAATACCATTTCTAATAATTAGGGACCGGCTTTTCAGGTAAATCCTTTTTTTTAATAAATGTAGTGTTAAATGTTGTAGAACCTAAGTGTTAGAAAATTGTGTTGGTGATTTTGTGTAACGCCACGCATATTCATTTAAAAAAAGTCCAGAGGAATGGTTTCTAAAAGTTATTGTGTGTGGCATTTTATGTGTGTATGTTTGATGTGGATTTTATGTTTTTTTTACACTCTACTTATATTTACTTCGAGAGCGCACTCTACTTCACTTAAAGAAGTTCTACTACTCGCCCGGCCAGAATGTGTGGAATTTGAACTGTCCGAGTCGCTGCTGCTGTCACTTTCGCTATCTGCACTGCAACTACTGTAGTCTGTGGCCTTGCGAGGATGGCTTCGAGAACGGGAACGCCGATTGCGTCGGTTACGAATGTCTGCCATTTGGGAACGGAGCTCTGCAAATTAAATATTGAATTTATTAAATTTGATTTGTTTAATAAAGACATAAAAATGTTTAAAGGTTTAATGTATTATTTTTCGATGCTTTTTTATTGAAAAAAGTACCTAAATTGAAATGTTAAGTCAAATATAACGAACGTTTTTGGACAACAAAACATTAAAATTAAACTTAAAAGAATACTTGTATTATATATATTTATATCAAATACAGTTGAAAGCAAACCAAATTCTTTTGCCGCCATAATTAAACGGTAACCTGAATTTTGTATCCCATTCGCGTTTTCGCATTTAGGAATTGCATATGTGTTTACTTATTATTATACAGTAATATTATACATACACGCATAGTTTGCAGACAGTGTAGACCTGTCGACTTTTAGATGTTGTAAAAGTATTTGTGAGCTCGCAAATCTACATCTATATATTGCATATAATATGTATATATGTATATTGTGTACATATACAATATACTTATTACTATTATATGTACATAGATTATATATATATATAAATATATTTATATACTTCTTTCAAAACGTATACCAGTGAACACTTTACCTCTATTTATATTGGTAGTGCGACAAAAATAAATAAATACATTTTCGCTGCGTTAATTAATACATTTGTATCATTTACTAGTAACAAAAACACACATACATAAAATACAGCGAATAATAGAATCAAGTAAATAATATTAAAGCGTATAAAGCAATTGTTATTAAAATAAGAAAAATGTTCTGTTTACGCACACAAATATACAGTGTCAGTGTTTTTTGTTTAAAATTTAAACACAAAATTCGGTCTTTATTTTTTGAAATGGTTTATAAATTATTACCTTGATTATCTACGGTTAGCTCTCTCACTCGTTCCTCTAATCCACGGATGATGTTCTGGCTCTCCGAGAATTTGGCGTGCTGCGCTTCTTTGGCACTGTCGTCATTGCTTTTGCGTGCGCCTAGATTACGGCTTAGCTTATCATAGTTTGCTTCCATTTGTAAGTATTCGCGGATTAATTGATTTCGACTCATGCCGTCTAGGCGTTCGGATCTGGCATTTTCATATACACTGGAAAATTCCTTTGTCAGGAATTCCTCTTCGTTTTCGGGCAACTCACTGTAATACTGTTCTTCAGTTTCGTGCGAGAAACTAGATTCACGCGTTCGTCCGGATGGAGACAATGGGTGTCCATTAGACAATGGCATGTGTTCTTCCATTAAGAATTTATTAGTATTGTATGGCACCAGTGTGGACTGGGCACTGAACTCCTCACGACGCATCCGTGTGGGCTGACCTTGATACTTCCAGTTTGATGTTTTGTACGGCTTTAAATTGTTTGACTTTGGCTTGGACTTTTTACGACGGCGTTTACCTTGCTTCTTGGTTTCAGACTTTGCAGGCGGTGATGTTACATGCACCGGATCATTCAAACTTAGCGCCGAAACGCCAACCGCGCCACATTGATCAAATACTTCAACTACATCACCAATACCACCACCAGCCGTATTCACATTAGCTACACACTCAACAGAGGTCGCTGATGTAGTTGCCATTGTTGATTGCTGCATTGAAACGACGTCATTTTTCGTCCCACTAAAAATCCCATTTTCACCTGGATTTATTAACATTTCTTCAGACATCTCAATCATTTTTCACTTATAACACAAATCCTAATCACTAGACACAAACACTTTGGATTAATTACTGGAAACTTTTGCGAAAATTGCACGGAACGTGTAAGACAACTGTATACGATTCAGCGTTTATCGCCATTTTCATTTTCGGGTAGTTGCGCGGATGCCCGCTGCGCGGAGTGCGCTCTCTGTTATCGTTTTTTGCGCTGTGCTTTAGCATTTCTGTGTGTATACAATTCTACATATAGTACATGTATATAGGTATATATATATGTATATAATTCGTATACTTTTATGTATATGAACTTGTAAAATGTTGCGCATGTGTGCAAGAAGCAGAAGCGAGAACTATATGATACGATATACGAATAGTGTTGACGGTGGAGTCGTGGAGTGCGAGCTGCGAGACGAGTTTCGAGTTTGCATTTTGTGAGGGGAAATGTGCAGAGACAGCGGTGCTCAGAAAGTGGGGTCTATTCACTTTACAAGTGCAAATTCATTTAGACTATTTTTTACTTTATAATATCAAACTAAGATATTATTTACTAGGGAATGGGAAAATTGAAAAATTTGTCTATAATATACATTACTTGGAATAGCACTTCCAATAAAAATAATTTCAAAGAGTTGATTTTAAGATATCCCCCTATTTAATATTGTATATTAAATATTTTGAAATGATAAATTTAAATCAAAGAAAATATAATATATTCTTCGATTTAAATTTATCATTTCAAAATATTTAATATATTATATACTGATGCAAAATTTAAATATTACAATACTATAAGCGTTTAATTGTTGTACATTTTTTCGGTACAGTTTCTTCAGTCCGGATTAAACGCAAATCCGTAAATTTGTTTAAGCCCTTTATTAACAAAAAATAAATTTCATAGTTATAGCATTAGTGTGTGTGTGAGCCGTGTACGCAATAAGTACTATAAATCGGATGAAATACCTCTGTGAGATTACCCGATTCACGACTCTATATAAAAAGCACAATTAAATCCTATTAATAATTAACGCAATTTGTCAAAACCGATGATTAGTTGCTTTAATCACTGATTTATTATTAGCTCTGATTAAATCTCTTATCAAACAAAAATAAAGATTAATAAACAATTTTTTTTTTTGGTTGAAAATGTTCAATTATTTGGACAAAATATTTTTTTTTTATGGTGTAAAATTTATTATTTAAAAAAATAATAAAATGAACAAAGTCGCAAAATTTAATTAAATAATAGTTTTATTTTGTTATGTAAAGTCAGTTTAACACCCTTAACCCCGTAACACCTAGTAACACAATTTTAATTTTATTTATTTGTGTGTTTTGGTGACCAATTCTTATTTATTATATATCCCTTTTTTGCCCTGCACTGTACTATTTGCTCCATTTTTAGACCAATATGTGTTTGTGGATAATTCGTGTATCCGTCTATCGCGTTCGTGTTGGTGCAGGCACCAAATAGCAACAGCAAAGAGCAAACACCAAAACACAACACAATTACACAAACGCGAATGCGTGGAAATGGAAACTCGTGTATGCATGCGCAGCGTGCCGCGAATCGAGAACTGCGAAACACAAACAAAAAAGAATTAGCAAAATGTTTTGAGCTCTCTTTTCTTTGTGTATATCTAATATATATATATATATATATATATCTATATATATATTTATATACGTATACAATACAACAACGTATAAAAATAGTGTGTACTGTGTAATGTGTATGTTATGTGGTTACTTTGCGTGCATACGTAAATGACTA
>JAAAKO020012591.1:0-17284 GCA_010015015.2 Bolitophila cinerea
ACATATCAGCAGTTCAGATTCCTAAGTTTAATCTGGTCAGAGATTATCGCAAACAAAGGCGTGGTGGAGGAGTTGCTATCTATACTCAACCTAAATATAAAACGAAAAAGCTCATCAAACACCCAAGACACAATTTTGAATAAAATTATCTCCTTATCACAATTATTCTCCCAGCTGCTAAAATTCTATTTAGTGTGGTGTATAAAATACTGTGCTTGAAACACTTTTATTAAATGATATTATGCTGACTGGTAATTTTAACGAAAAACATACTGAAACAGTCTATACTCTATAACATTAAGAAAAATCGAGTTTTTAAATTTAATAAATCAGTCCTCACTTTACATAGTTTTTAAAGTTCCATCTTATTTTTATATTAAGGTTTCTTAACTTATTGACATGTTCATCACTAACTCTCCGCAACCCAATTAAGTACAAGCATGTCCTGACACGATTTAATGTTAATGTCAAATTTATGTGCGTATCAACCTTGTTCTGAGCTACCAAATTCAAAATATACATAAATCGAATAGATATACAATCGCTTATATATGATGCTTCATACTATCCATGGAATGAAGTATTTTAAACGACAAATATAGATTGCATGGTGACATCCTTAGAGTAAAATATGCTTAAACTACTTAACAAACATGCTCCTATGCAAAAAAAATATCCTTTATACAGAGAAAAAACATCTAATACATGATTCGACAGAAGTATTCATAAAGCTTTACTTGAACGTGATATGGTAAGTCGTGAATGGAGGCGAAATCAAACCGGTGGTGCATTTAATAAGTTCAGAGTACTTAAAAACCTGGCAAATTTGATCATTCGTAATGCAAAAACGAATTAATTTGCTACTATTTTTGATCCAAAACTATCTACTAAAACTCTATGGAGAAATCTTAAAAACTTGGAATAAATGGTTGTGATTGGATACATTAAGAATACCTTATTTCTTTAACACCCAATAATTCCTCTTCGTGCCTTCCTATTCCACCAAAGTTATTAAATACATCATCATCATCTGGTTTATCCTTCTCATTTTATTCCACTACATATATAGAACTTATTTTCGCAATACGAAGACTTAAATTAAATTCAGTTGGTCTAGATAATATACCTATTTCTTTTATTATTACTTCCAGTTATACTCCTACATTTACTACATATCACTACTGTATTACTGCCTCATGTCTTCTTCCTTCCCAGCATCTTGAAAAAACGCTACAGTATTACCAAAAAACACAAGAACGTTTGCATGTAAGATTTCCGATATATAAGTATCTTAGCATCATGTCCAAATTATTGGAAAGAATAATAAGATATCCGAAAATAAACTCCTCCCAAAAATAAACTCCTTAACCCTTTTCAATCTGGTACGGATGATGTAAGAGCATATAGATAACAAAAAGACAACAATTCTTGTCCTGCTTGATTTCACTAAAACGTTTAATAATAAAATTATTGGGTTCTTGTAATGGATCATTTATAGCTGGAATAATATGTATCTATCATATATTTTATGGGAAAATAAATAATTAATACTTTTAGCAAAAATATATGTTGAAATATTTTGGGATACTTTCTTATGGAATATATTTGACAAACATTTGTATAAAATTGTTTGTGGATACTTATTTTGGGAGCTATTACACCGTGGATATTTTTCAAATAAATGAAAACTCAATTTGTTTTGGGAAGAATCACCCTTTTTTATAAAAATGGTGATGGTATATGATCATATTAGTACGAAACTTAATTTTAATTTACCTCCCAAAGAAGTTTGGACAAAACTTAAACGCTTTAATGTTTTACCATTAAAGCTAACTACTCTTCCACCATGCTTCACTCTGCCATTGCCATCAGTTTTGCTAGTTTTTACCAATATTTTTAACTAAGCAGTTACTTTGACAACTTTTCCAAATATTTAGAAGAAAGCAGATAGCTCTGGCCACAAAAGAAACCAAGATGGATCATGTGTAATGATTAACTTTCCATAAGTATATTGTCTGTTATTTTCAAAGGCTTTGAAATTATATTTTAAAAATCAAATTGCTTTTGGCGAGATTGCATAATTTTCCTTTGACAGAACCGTAAATCTTATAAAGAATTACTTATCCAATCGTAAACAATGTGATTTAATTTCGGACTATGACTCTTCTTTTCTTACAATTGATCAAGGTAAATTACAAGTTTCAGTTTTAGGGCCAATTTTATCTTCAATATTCATTAATGATCTTCCGTCTGTACATTCAAACAGTTCTTGCCATCTTTATGCAGATGATATGTTAATATATTTATCCTGTAAACTTGACAATATCAATGAATGTATTTCACTTGTCAATGCGGATTTAAGACGGATTTCAAATTGGGCTAATTTTAATGGACTTAATTTAAAATTTGATAAAACTCCAGCAATTTTCATCAAATGGAAAAATTATTTTAATTATAATATCATTCCATATTAGTTTTAAACGATTCCGCTATAAAATTCAGTAACATTATGATAAACCAATTAAATCGTCTTTGGATTGGTAGATAAATAAAAAAAAATGCTTTAAAAGTCTATATATCCCTTCGTAGTATATTGCCTTATCTTCTACTAAATCCCATAGATATTGTTGCATCCAAAAATTGTTGTAGATCCGAAAGAATCTTTCAACAAGCATATAATTATTGTATCAAATTTGTAATTAAGAAAAAACGATACGACTATATAACAAGCCTTCAAGAAAACATTTTGCATTTTGGGATCAACTGTAATAAACTATCTTACCATAGAGAGAATGCTTATACTTATATAAGTTTATTAAAAACAAACAACCTGACTATATCTTACAAAAATTAAAACCATTCGCATCAACTCGTTTATATCAGTACCCACTCTTCATTTTTTGCTAATGTTTTAAAGAAATGGAATGCGCTGCCTGAAACCACAAAATTAAGTATTTACTCAACAAGCTTTAAAAAAAATATTCCAACCTAACGTTTGAGTAATGTAGCCAGTGCTGGTTCTAGCTATTATAGCACCCAACGATGCGTTATTGGACAGAAGGTAATTGGTTTTGCCCAAATACATTTACCTATTTTTAATATTTTAAATGTTTAATAATAACCTTAGAGATGACAGTACCCTTAAAAAGAAGATCTTTAAGACCCTAAAACTATTGTTTCGGGTGGTATTAAACACCCATGTAGGGAGAAGAAGTTGAAATTTTGTTTGGTATTGATGATCTATTGTTTGGTATTAATTAATCTATCATGTTTATTTTTTATATTTAAATAAATAAATATTCTAACTTTAATGTATTATGTTTAAGAATATTTCACACCTTTATAATATCACCAACACAACTATTCGAACTATATTGTCTAAGTATAAATAAATAAATTAATTTAAAATTAACGTCATATTTCTATTTTTTTAATTAGCGATTTTCTTTGAAAAGACACACGGTTGAGGATAAATACTAATTATTATATTTAAAGGCAACGTTGAAAGTTGTATAGTTTAAAGATGGCCGGTGGGAGTAATGGTGGGGTTTTTCTTTATTTTTTTTCTGTGTATCTCAATTTCAACAATAAATCAGAAAATATAAAATATATAAAGATTATAAAATAATCAGTTAATTTAACTGAAAACCAACAATACAAGCCACTACTTCCCAGAGAAAATGATGACCCATAAATGATCACCTTATTCATATGAGTAAACTCATTTATTTGTTCCCTCTTCTTTCATAAGCCAAAGTTCTAAAGTTTTACAGGGACGCAGCAATACGAGCAATATAAAGCAGAATAAATGGCTATTTAAAGAAAATGAGATTGTTTTTATCATATAATAATAGAATACATACTTTTCTTATAATTCAGTAGAACCATTTTTAAATTACGATTTCATAACACAATTAAAGGCCATGAATATAGAATAGAAATGTATCATCATTTATTGCCAAATTAAAGCTTATTTAAAGAGAGTGTGTGTTTTAAAGCATATTTTAAGCATGTTTAAAGTTTAATAAAAAATAAAAAAGATTTAGCAATTTTAGAAAAATAAAATAAAACAGATTTTTTTTTATAAAACGGTTTCTATAAATCGCCTTTTTTCGTTACTTTGAAGTGTTCCTAGACAGCATGTAATTTTAATGTTTATATTTAGAAACTACAAACAATTCATTTAATTTTGGTATAGTTCCTATAATTCATTTTTTTTCTTTTATTTAGTGGTAAATTAAATCCAGTTTAAGATAGATTCCTTTGATATTGCTATAAAGAAGGTCCACTTAAACTTTAATTGAATGGATATCCTGAATGTTAAATATTACATAAAAATGTATAAAAATAATAAAATATGCATTTCTTTAAAGTTAGTTTATGATTTTTACGTTCCTTTAAAAAAAACAGTGAACTTTCCATGTAGTTTAATTTTAGAAAAACAATAAATCAAACAGACAATTACATTCCTAATATTTTGCACGATGCATAATATGACACTGAAATTTTTTAAATATATTTTTAAATTAAAAAATATTGTTTTTTAAAGATTTTTTTAAATTTAAAACGGCCATTTAAAAATTCATTTAGTTAAAAACATATTGCAGCCAAACAAAAAAAAACATTCTCTTTTGCGGGATTATTAAACATCCTTGACATTAAAGTTTTTAAAACATTTTTTTAAATACACTTTTTAGTTTTTAAATGCCATTTAAATATATTTTTTTATATTTTATGAAAGTTTATTCACTTTTCTATAGAATTGCAAATTTATTTAATAAATTAAATATATTTTTACAAAACCAACGTCACACGTCATTATGGCCGAAATGTAACTCACAAATTTGAAAAAGTAAAAGAAAAAAATATCGGTAATTTTTTGAATGCATATAATCTAATAATGTAACTAAAACCAAATAAATAAAAAAATACTTCCAAACGTATGCGATTTCACGTGGAATGCATCAATACTTAAAATATAAATGACCAATGTTGGAAAATTAAAGGTTATTTTAATTCCTACAAACAATTATAAACCTCTGTAACAATGAATATAGTAGATTTGACTTAATCGAACTATTTGTGGAAAAAAACAATTTTCTTGCTCAAAACTAAAATTAAAATACCTAAAATGACAATTGCTGGGACAGCATATCAAAAGTGTAATGATTAATGAAGTACATAATAAATAATGCACTCCACGATGCATTCCCGACGCAGTATAAACTCCCACTCCTACCACAAATCACAAAATCTACTTAGTACATGTACTTAGGCAATGTGCAATATGCAAAACAAATCCTAAAGTAGGGCCGGAAAATCGATTCGACACATTACCGTTATGTGCGGCACGGCGTAAATATGTCGAAAAAAAGAATTTTGAAACAAACATCAGCCAAGCTCTGATGGGGTGCGAGTAGTACAACATTAGCACTGGCACTCCCGCACGCCCTTACCCCTTCCTCCCCGTACATGTATGTACAGCAGCTCGGCTAGAAAGTGGCATGCGCCGCGCTCGACGGGTGAACGAACCCTTAAGCTAACTTTTAGACGTAAACAAAATATTATGTGTGTGTGTGTGTAAAACGCATTTCTCTATTTGTATGCACATATATATGTGTTTGTGGATATATAAATGCTCACAAACATAAAGCCGCATATATACGTATATATATATGCATATTTTGTAAAGTTAAACGCAGTTCAGTGAAATATATAGATACATAGTATATAGATAATTCCCGTCGAAGTACTACCCGGTATTTGCGTGAAACTTTACGGAGCTTTCGGCCACCGGCTTTCAAGGGTGTTTGTTTTGTACTCGCTATATAACAATAAAAGCTGAGCTTGGACGCAAGGCGCGTACATTGGGATAATGCTGAGCTGTTCTGCGAAATAAATATACCATATGTTCAATACATACATATATATAACTGTACTGTACATAATTGTAGTTTATTTTTATTGCTTCCTGTGTTTTATATACATATACTATATAACATACACAAACGTTCACATAAATCATAACACACAGACACACTTTCTCGCCCCGCCACGCACAATATATGCGATTATGTTTTTTTATGACACCCACTTATTCATCGTCATCACAAGGCACTGAATGAATACACACAGGATACCTTGTCGTAAACATACTCAAAGTGTGTATATATCTTTAAGACACCCGCAGTCCGACGCTCATTAAATTACAATACATATACCCTTTTTATTGTTTGGTGATGTGTGCGCCTCATAGGCTTTTTATGCTTCATAAAACGCAAATTGCATCTTAATGCTGTCTATGTGTCTGTGTATATATAGTCTGAGTGCCTGTGTGTCTGTGTCTTTTTAGTCTTTACGCTTATTTACTTCAAATGCGTCTGTAAGCGATGCAGGAATAGCGCACATTTCTATAGAACATTATATATGCTAATGCACTATTGTATTTAAATGCAATACTAGGACAGTATATTTCAATTTTCAATAAATAAATTAGCCAATGTCAAATAGTACAATCATTTTGGAAACATTTTGACCACCGAAAAAAATATATTTATTTTGACATATTTTTAGCAAACAGGAATTTGTTCACTGCTAAAAAATATAAATTTATAATTTTTTTAAAAATAAAATTCCAAATTACATTTGTTTATTTTTAAATTTTTAATTGATTTTATAACTTTTTATACCGTACAAAATTAAAGATTTTTATACCGTAAAAAACAGTGATTTTCATACACCGTACAAAATTACTGATTTTCATACACCGTACAAAATCAGGGATTTTCATACCGTAAAAAATCAGGGATTTTCATACCGTACAAAATCAGGGATTTTTATACCGTACAAAATCAGGGATTTTCATACCGTACAAAATCAGGGATTTTCATACCGTACAAAATCAGTGATTTTCATACCGTACAAAATCAGTGATTTTCATACCGTTCAAAATCAGGGATTTTCATACCGTACAAAATCAGGCATTTTCATACCGTACAAAATCAGGCATTTTCATACCGTACAAAATCAGGGATTTTCATACCGTACAAAATCAGGGATTTTCATACCGTACAAAATCAGGGATTTTCATACTCTATCAGCGATTTTCATACTCTATAAAATCAGTGATTTTCATACTCCGTAAAAAATCAGTAATTTTTATTTCAAAAAAATCAGTGATTATTAGAGCGTAAACATTTTGTAAATAAGTCAGTGTTTTTTATCCTATTAAAAAATTAACCCCTTTTTCTATTAAAAATCAATGAATATCGTCCTAGTAAAAAACCTTTTTTTTTTTACAGTCCAAAATCAGTGATTTTCTTTCTTGTAAGAAATTTGTGAATTTTATCGTAGTGAAAATTAAGTGGTTTTCATCCTAGTATAAAAACGATGATTGTCATCCTAGTCAAAAATCAGTAAATTTCATTTCATCAATTTCCTATAATTTTTTTTAATTATATAGTATAAAAGCTATGCAAAATAAACATATTTATAAATACTTTTTTTTTAAACATACCATCATGTGGATTCGAACCTGTGTATTTTTATGTGTTGTAAAGAAGATGTGCCTTAGTTAATTCTACTGTTATACTATAGCAGCAACGACTTCTCTTAATAAACTGTTGTATCCTTATAACATTGCAGTATTTTTGAATGCGGATTTAAAAACAAGAACAGCATTGAATTATGCAGTAATCATTCAGTTATTCAACACGAGACCCAGGCATAAATAATTCGTTGTTTATTAGTTTACTATTAAGACAAGTTTACTTCTTACTTGTACAGAGAAAATCTTAGGATCAAAAGCATGCCACCAATTTTATACTTTTTAAGCTTATAACTGTGTATGTATATGAAGCTTCTTCCAAAAAGGTTAATTTAAATCTATAATATTCTACTTTATTTACATTTTAATACATACCTATAACAAATAAATAATAATTTGACAAAAAAACTGTAATTAAATATTTTTCTCGAAAATCATTACGAGAATTTCGGGAATTTCGAGAATACTTTTTTTTTCTTTTACACGACGTTTTATTATACAAAAGTTTACTATAACATCGATATACCTTGATGCTGCAGAATATTTGAAACGACAGCATGAAGCTTATATTCAAGGAATATTAAAGAACACCTTCCAGCTCCCTTCACCTTTCCTTAAATCGAAAAATTTGTTTTTTTTGAGGCATTCGATTGACCACATTTGGAACACAAATTACCACTAATATTTTTTTCACTTTAAAAGTAATTACGAAAAAAGTTCTAGGTTCCAATTATTCATTTGTAAAACCGTGTTTTTTCGATTGACAAATGACCGGAAAAGACCACCAAAACACTTTAATAAAACACCCTCGGTTAAAAACTTATTCCAAAAATTAATTCGGGGCCAACTTCACATGTTTACCTTAATATAAAAGGCGATGTTTTTGCGATAATTAATTGACCACTTTTTATAACTAATAATTTGGACTGACCCTTTGTAAAAAAGATATTTAAACCCACCCATATAGAAAAAAGTGTGTTTTTGTTGCGCTAATCTATTTAGCACAACATTTTAACAAAAATAACCACAAATAATTTTGATTGATCATTCTCGGTAAAGAAATTATTACTAATTTAGTTGGCCTTTGAACTTAATTTTGAAATGACTTTTAACCGAGCTGGGTTAATCAAAATTATATTGCTGATCATAAACCATTTTTTCTATTTTTAGAGGCAAGTATGAAATTGGTACCATAGAACATATTTTTTAAATTTATTTTTAACCGAGATCAAAGCTATAAATTTTCATTATGCCAGATGTGAATATTTATCTCCATTTTGAAGATTTCTGGCCCAGAAATAATATTGAAGATTTTTGATTTAAATTTAAACAAAAATGAAGATTTTTTATAATGCAAAATAATACTTGGATTTTTTAATAATATTTATTATTAATATAATATTCATAAGGTATAACTCATTTTATCATTTTTTAATCGTTTATACGAACAAACAATTATTAAAATCTATAACTTTATTCCGTAAATTTAAGGATCCTAGAAATTGCTATTTACAAGAGACTTAAGAATTGATAAAAATTATTTCATGAATACCAAATAATTTTTAAACTATTATTATTACTAGATGAAAGTTTAAAATTAAAATTTTAGTGATATGTTTAACACTTTGTTACTCAAAAATGAAGATCAGTACTACAAAAAAGCAAGTTAAAAAAATGTATTTCTTGGTAAATAAAATTGTAATAGAGCCACACATTTTCTTCGATTTTATTTTTAAAAAATATAATAATATTAGAATTGTATAATAGAATTAGAAAAATAGTATGTTAAAACAATTAAAAGACTGGCAGTTTTTTTAATTCTAAAAATAATTTAAAGGGCGAAGCATTTCGTGTAATCGCATTGAGCAGTTGCAACTGTGTTTTTTGTTACCTTTACACAGTTGTCAACTGTTATTGCCAAAGTCACAGTTCAGCGCTCTCTTTTTGGCTGCTCCGCAAATATCTCCAAATGGCTTTAAATTACTATCAAATTATTTTTACTTTATTGCTATCTGTAACTAGTAAGTAATGCCCAGCTCAACTTATTTTGTTTGGTCATATTATTTTACATGATGTCGCAAACCAAATGACAAAAATATCACAAATCATATGATTTTATGATTTGGACTCGGTAGGATTTGGATAAAATTTCATTTGAATAGAGAGGAACAATTCCAACATAAATATGACCATCAGGCTTTTTGGAATATTGCTGATGTGATAGGAATACAAATTCATTTTTAAAGTTTTGAGGAAGATAAAAAGAATCATTCCTAACAATATAAGACTATTTCCCTAAATATTCCCATCTGCTGTTTGATCATAAAGCTGGTGGGATTGGCATTAAATTTTGATTTAAGGTATTCGAGGAGCAACCTTTAAAAGGTGGATTTCCTAAAGAAATATTCAAAATTGTGTTTGTTATAAGAGGACATATATCTTTAGCAAGGGTTCCTAAAAAGACCCTTGAAACTAAGTTGTATCCCAATCCTACCAGGCATATGTCCAAAATCCAATGAAAATGAAGTTAGGCCAATCTCAACTGAATCAAAAAGCGGTGAATTGCGGTTGCGGTTACAGGTTGCGATTAGTACCCAAACCAATTACTTTATTACACGAACTGCTACTTTCGAAAGTTGGTTTACACTTGAATATACGTAATTGACTGTTTGGGTGAATACAACTGAGACGAACTGTCGATGGCATCGACAGTTGTCAACTGAGACCAATTGTCGGATAAAACTGTTTTTTTTTTCAATTTACGGTGGGTGGGTTAGGTTCACAAAGATTTAAATAATTATAATATAATTTAAAGTGTAATCAAGCAATTCAAGCAATCTAACAAGAAAAACATAAAATTAAAAAAAACTTGCTTGCTTGCGCGGATTCTTATGCGGCCTAATTAACCAACTTCCTGTCATCCAATCGTGCTGAAATTTGGCCCATGGACTTGTTGCCGATGACAATGCATTCTATTAAAGGGGTGACCAAATATGGTCTAAACCTTTTGATGCCCAAAAAAACTTATGGGTGGTCAAATTTAATTACATATACCAAGAAAATAAGAGTTGACAATTTATATGAAAAACACTTTTTAAGGGTTGATTAATTGCAATCTCAAATCAAATTGTGTCTAAAAAGAGATCTAGTTTTAAGGACAATTTACTATTTCTCTATGCTTTTTAAAACAATATTTCATGAACACATTTGATATGAATTGACTAACATTTGTATATTTAATATATTTTATATTAAGTACCTATTCTTTTATGTATTTATAATATATATATTTTTTTAATATATCTTATAAAATAATATGTTTTTTCTTTCATTTTATTTTCATATATTTATATAAAAACACCAAGGCCGACAACCTTATACTTAAAAAAATATAACATGTCTTATAGGTATTTCTCAATGTTCAAAAAGTAAATGTATCAAAAGAATATATTGCAGATTAATTATATTTTCAATGTAAAGACAGGAACGATATTTAAAAAATGTCTTAAGTGTACATCAAAGGAGTTTGTTTCTGATGTGATCCAGTCGATCATATTTACGGATCTCTGAAGAATACTTAAAACGCGCTCAGAAATTGCTGCTAAAACTACATTACAATAGATAAAGTGAGGGAGCAGGAGTGCTATAACTAGTTTAAGTCTTGTTTCAGCAGGCATCAGGCTCCCATGTAGCCGTAAACTGCGAAGACCATCAAATACTTTTGAGTTAATATTAGATGCATGCTCAGTCCACTTAAGCTTATCGTCGAAATAAATACCGAGATTTTTGACAGTTTTCGAGTATTGAATAATGTGGTTATCGAGATATATGGGCGGAAAAGATTCTAGTGAAACAGTTGATCGAGGAGGAGAAAATAAAATGCATTAGTCTTGCCATTTATTAGAAGTTGGTTAGTGTTACACCAATTCAACATAGCCAGCAAGTCGATGTTAATGGTATGTATTGTACTGCAGTACTTTGCATCAGTGTTGGATGACATTAATAATAGAGTTGTACGTCGTCAGCATTTAGATGATACTTAGTCACAGATTTTAGAACTAGGGGTAAGTCATTAATAAAAATAAAGAACAAAACTAGACCAAGTACCGATCCCTGGGGAACAACAGAGCTAACAGTTAGAAAGGAAGCCAAATTTTGACCAATGTCAACACATTGACTTCATTGGTCTAGGTAATTGGAGATAAGATTAACGGCCGAAAAGCTAAAGTTGAAGGAGGAAGTCAATTTATTGCATAGTGCGGAATGAGAAACAGTATCAAAATTTTCGAAAAGTAAAGAAGTTACTTTTAATAGAGCAGTAGTTGTGCTGTGGCGCCGTCTAAATCCCGATTGGAACTCATTGAGGAGATTGTGTGTATCAAAATAATCACAGATTTGCTTTTTTATTATGATTTCCATTGCATTAGATAATGCCGGAAGAATGCAAGTTGGTCTGAAGTCTTTCATTTCACAAGATCGGGTACTTTTATGTATATGCAAGACTCTGGCCAGTTTCCAAAAACTTGGGAAAATAGATGATGAGAGGCAGTAATTAAAAATATGCAGTAGAAAAGGAGCTACATTTAAATATATAGATTAGATTGTATGGAACATATCGATGAGAGAAGTTCATTGTGACGAATGTTACGAAAAGAAAAGCTAGGGGATACATTTGAAGACGAGGATGTTTTAAATTAATACAAATTATTATATTTTTTTTTTGGTTTTTCATAAGAAATTCTGAACAAAATAAAATAAAATCGATTTCTCGAAAAGAAAAGTTAAGAAATGCATATCTCTAGGTGTAATCGACTTAACAGATAAGCAAGTAGCAGGCTATTTTTTAAACAAAGAATATTTTTTGAGTTTGTAATTTTTTTATTTAAGAATTTTGTGTTTGGAAAAAAAATCACAACCTTGTCCATATCTATACCTATATACCGCACAGTGTAGCCAAAACGTACTTTTTGTGACAAACATGTACCCTGGCTTCAATTTTCAGGCTACAATTATGAAATTTTAAGAGGCAACTCTTTATCTTCTTAACCCAAACGAAAAATATTTTTTTTTAGATTTCTTTAAAAAAGATATAAATAAAAAAACAAATAATTAGTTCATAATTTTGTTTTTAAGTGATAATAGTGATAGGTGCTTTTTTTTCTCAAATCATAATGTTTTTAGTGATAATTACGTACAAATTCCAACTAAAAAAATTAAATTAAAAAATATAATATTTTTATATATTTTTTTTAATTCATAAAATATTACATACCTAATTTAATGGTAATATAATAGTAATAATAATTTATAATAACTCAGTTTTAAGCAATTTTACGAAAACAAAAAAACATGCCAGTCTACCGATTTTGTAAACGGATACTTGTAAGAAAAACAAAGAAAAAATTACGGATAATAAAACTAAGGATACATTTTGATTTTATTGCAAAGTTTAATTGGTTTCTAAAATAATCCAAAAAATGCGTTTTGTCTATGCACGCAAACATAATTAACCGTAATTATATGCGAAAAAGTTCATAAAAGCCAAATTTAAACTTTTGGGGGCTATTTTTGTGTTTAGAGCTTTAACGAATTTTGCTCGATTGATTCTTAATTTTTTATGCTTATTCTTTAATAAAAGAACAGACACATGATTTTTCTTCCAACAAAAAAATATCATTTTATGAAATGACTAGTAATATTTTTTTAACCACCTTCTTTTTAAAGCTAAATTTGAAATCAAAAAATCAACACTTACACACACACGTAATACGCATATTATTAGCATCGGCCTCTACAAATTTAAAATGAAGTATGTCTACGAAACTATAAGCAAAAACTGCATGCACTCCGTTTACATTGAAAAGGTGGTTCGAATGTGTGTGGAGGCTGTTTAAAGCGCAGTAGATATATTATTACGCAATTATAATCAAAATATTTAGTGCGCATGTATCCATGAATTTTGTTGTAATTCATGTGTACGCTTGTCTAATCCTGGTGTCGACTTTAGTTATGTTTGTTGTACTCATGTGTATATATATATATATATATATATACGTAAATATTATTTTTAATTTGAGTATCGTATCAATTTATACATTTATTATTTTTATGATTTGAATATGCGAATTCAAATGATTGTGGTTAATCAAATTGTATGTAAAAAGTGTGATTGTTTTGAAAAGCCATTTTAAAATATTTTATGATAAGTTAAAGAATAAAATAAAAACTATAATCTAATTTATTTTAAATTTCGTTTGGATTGATATTCAATCGATGCTATATTAAAAAAGAATAAAGGGAAAAGAATAATTTGGAGTGGTCATTATTTGGGATGATGCGTCCCGAAAACAGGTGATTATTATTATTTAAGTTATTCCTTAAAAATATAAACAATACGTTCTCTTTTCCATTTGTTTTTTAATATTTATTTATACATAATAAAGGACAAATTCAATATTGAAATAAATTGGTAAACTTAATTCGCAATAGAATATTAAATTATTAAAATTAGAATCAGCCTAAAAAAACTTTTTTTAAACATATTAATACCATGAAATTTCATTAATCAAGAAAAATACTAATTTGAACAAAAAAGGTAAGATAATTAAAAAAAATATATAAAAAATCGACAAAATAAACAAAGATTTCTTAAATCCTAATAAAAAAGTAGCATTCGAGACAAAACGGATGCAAAAACAACAATTGTGAAAGTCTGCAAGAGAGATCGAGTCCAATGGAGTCGAGTCGAGTGAGATTTTATACGCCCGTAATATTTTGATTTCAAACACGGTACAGTTTTTTTTAATGGTTAAAAAAACTCTTTCGACTCGATTTGACTTGATTTAACTCGATAGTTCTTACGGACTTTCACAAAAGGATACACAAATTTCTTGATTTGCATGATTTATTGATTTCAATCAATCAATACAAAAATTAAAAATGCTTATCATTCCGAAGAAGAAGAATTCAATTTAATTGATATTAACGGTTTTCAATAATGAAGAAAAAAATATTGAATTTCATAAACTATTTGACAAATAAAAATAAATATAAATAATAACAAACCTATTTTTTTACAGATTCGACAAAAAAACATCAAATATTTACAGATTCGACAAAAAAGACATCAAATATTATATAACTATTCAATTTAAGGAAGGTAATGTAATGATATGCTAACTTTCGTCGATAAACTTTAATCGAGAAATATGTCTTTGAATAAATTTAAAAATATAAAAAATATGTTTTATAAAAATGTAAAAAAAAATATAAAAACAAAACATAAAAAATCTAATAAAAAAGAAAAAAAAAGGATTTCGATGAAATGTTTAGTACCCTTAACTGTATTTGTAAGTGGTGATTATCAATTTAAAATTTCTAGCCGATTCTGAAAACATCATTAAATTCATTTTTATGTAACTAAACGAAAATATTGCAAAACCATAAAATATAATGCGTTGAGCTAATTTTGTGACTTCAATATGAAGATAACTACGGACGGTCATGCCACTGATTCAATTTATAGCTTTGACCAAAGTGGTTGTCTCATCTAACTATTAGAGTTTAACGTTTGCATAAAAAATACATAATCAATGGTTTAAAGATTAAGGACATAAAAAAATAATAAAAAATAATTATATACAAGATATAGTTCAAAAAAAAACAATCAAAAATATCAAAAATACTAACCTAATATTTAATCTGATTGAATTCGGTTGCAAAGAAGGTGCAAAAATAAATCCTCTATAAATATACAATATACATTTCTATATACATAGGTTTGTTACAAAGTGTTTTTTTTTTAATGAATCCAAATAAACTTATCACAGCTTGAGAAAATAATATAGAAACATATTTTTTTTTAATGCTGAATAAGCGGTTTAAAAACTAGAATTTATATAACAAGAGAAAAAATGTCAAACCTAAAACATTATCCACAAGAATATCTATAAAAACTATCTCAGTACTCAATCAAATTTAAGGATTTGGTTGGATCTGGATTTGGACGTCGCCAGCTGGCACTAAGAAAGCGCAATCTGGAAGTCCAATCTTAGGCAGCTTTTCTATAGTAATTAGAGCAATCGTTGCAAACTGTTTATTGGAGTTAACTCGCAACTTCACATATCACTAAATAAAACAATCCAAAGGTCTTAAATTACACGATCTTGGAGGTCGAAGTTCTATAATTTAAAATGGCTTCATCAACTATCAAAAACATTTTTAATTCTATCACTTTTGTGCAACTATCGATATTTCCCCAAGATTATATTTCTCCGTTTAAATTAGTAATTGTAATTTGAGATTTCAAATATTTATATATATAACAAAATGCTTAAAAAATAAATCACCGAAATCTCTATATTATAAAATCTCAAATTTTAAATTTAAGAAAAATGTATTTAAATAAGGCCAAAAATCAAGTTTTAACATAAAAGCCTAAATATTTAGTGTAATTGTTTTTTATCGTAAAAGTTACAGATATAAGGGCTTGTTAGATCTTAAGTCAAATCATCACTTTGAAAAAAGACCTCTGCGTTACAAGCTTTTTAAAAGCTAACCGGTATCTTTTATACCTGAAAACTAAACCGATGTGAATTTAAATAAAGAGAGCTTTAAGAAACATTAGTTTTCCAAATCTGAAGCTTACAATCTTGCTTTCATGTCAATTTAAACATAATAATGCAGTTATTATTCTCATTTAGTCCACAAATAGTCCTTAGAACCTAAGATCAGACATTTTTAATCTATGTATTTACAACATAAAAAAGATATACCAACAAAACAAAAATTATTAAAAAACTAAAGAAAAATAAAAAAAAAAATTTATAATCACACCTAATTCCTACAGAAATTATACATTAATTTTCTATAAAATGTATAATTAAATTAATTCGATAAAAATAAGATAATATAAAAATTTATGCATAATCATTTTAAAAAGAAAACCTTTCAAGTGTGCCATGCAATATACTTGCAGAATTGCATTTTTTGTTTCTGATTTAAAACTGGGTATTAAAAAACACGATCTCAATAAAACTTCTTAAAAAAATACAAGACCCACTATAAATAGTGCAGAAATTATAACTGGGGTGCCAAAATGAAATTAGTGTTTGGTAATAATACAACTTTTAATTAGTATGCATACATTATTAGGGATTATTATTGATAAATTATTCAATTAAATATTAAAGTAGTAACATAATCTACTATATTTTTAAAGATGTTTTTTAAAGTATTACAATTAATTTATATCGATACAAATATATATTTTAAGAACTTGTTGTTTTTTTATGTTATGAACGGTAAAATATTTTTTAGGTTTCTATATTAGCTACGCTGGTTAATATGAGAAGACTTATAATCCCGCGTTGTACGTCCGTCCGTCCGTCCGTTATCTAGTATCAGGACCTAAACCTTACGTCATAGAGAATTGAAATTTGGAACACAGCTGGATGTAAAAGAAAAAATAATTTTTGCATCCCGATTTTTTTTTTTTTAATTACGCCGGGGTTTTCCGGAGCAAAAACCTATTTATGCAAATTTGCTTATATCTATCCCAAATGGCCTATTCCGATATCCGAATTATTTTTAGTTGATAGTAATTAAAAAAAAAAAGTAATGGCCGCTTGAACTTTTTTGGTTTACGCAGAAAATTATTTTTCAGGGTGTCCCAAATGTATATATTTTTTATTATATTTAAATATGTATATTGAACTACCCTCCGACAACCAATTTTTA
>JAAAKO020012612.1:0-17274 GCA_010015015.2 Bolitophila cinerea
GGTGTGTTTTTTGATAGACTTATTGACTATGAGGGCCTGCAGCTTAATTTACAATGCCACTAACGTAACAATCGTCCAAGAATTGATAGCCCAACGATTGAAGTTGATGGCAACGACTATTTACTGGCTTTCTCTGGTGTCTGAGGTTCCTGTTGTTTTTATGATAGGCTCATTGACTATGATGATCAGATGCCATTGCCACCAACGTAATAATCGTTCAAGAATTGACAGCCAGACGATTGAAATTTATGGCTATGACTATCAAGGCGATCTTTGGTGGTTTACTAATAATTGTTGGCCAAACAATTGATGTAGATGAACAAATATAACTACCAAGAGTATATAATGACTAGCTGATAATATATTTAAATAATTATAAAAAAATTATAATATCATAATAAAATTGCCAACAAAATAACTATAACCCTACGATTTCTGGCCGAACGATAAAAATTGATAGGCACCATGACTAAAGTTGATAGCTAAATGGCTGACCACGGTTACCAGTACTTTATCTTGTGTTTTTTTTTCAAAAGATTGGTTGGAATTGAAGTTAACAACTTCCTGGTATTTGTTTTCCAAAAATTGTTATCCAAACGATTGAATTTGATTAATGATAAACTACACTACCTTCAGGTGTTTTTTTTGTTATGGAACTACCAAGTTTTAACCAATTCCTTTATTATGAAATTGTTTCAGTTCATCCCATTGATTTGAAAATTTTATATTGTTTTCGCATTTTTTATAAATATAAAAAAATGTAATTTATTAAAATGCAACCGAAAGCTAACTAAATTGTTTTGATATTTAAAAACATAAAAATCCTTTCGATAAATTGTTTCAACAAATTTTAAATTATATTTTAAAAATAAACGATAAAACAATCTGTTTTGAAAAACATTTTGACTCTTTTTTTGTTGTCTTTTTATTTTTCTGTGATTTTCCTAAAAAGCTTTGATAAATATGTATTTAAAATACTGACTGTGAATCAAAATTTGTATTCAAAAATATATATTAAATTTAATCTCTACCGAATTAGCAGTTCAGCTAAAGGTTTTGATCGTTTTGAAGAATATTCAGATTTCTATATATTTCTTACTTTCCACTAACAAATCGTTATTATTTTTAGCCCAGCAATGTCAAAGAAGTTCAAAAGTATTTTTTGTGGAATCTCTGAATCCATTATTCTACAATTTTTAAAAAAAAAACACAATATAAATATCAATATTAATTCATTCAATAGCATTTCTCAATTAAAATTCAACGATGTAAACACAGCACATGACTAATTACAAACATTTCAACTGTGACACACAGAAGTGTGCAGAAGTTAAAACACAAACACTGCGCGACAAAAACCCTGAAGTATACACACAGACACAGACACTCACACAAATACAAAGCAATAATGCACACACACAACAACAACAACAACAACAACACGTCAGAGCAAATGACACCGTTCAATGTCTCGCGTACAATCTTCCGATCACAAAATCGATAATAATGCAATAAATTATAAAACGCATTTCCAATATATAAACAATTGCACATTGCAACACTGAACCAGATGTTATTGGATGAGCGACTCGCGCCAAAACAAACAAACGCACTGGCGCACTTTGCGACGACGCGACGCCGACCGACGCGTCAACGACGTGCATTGGATAGCAAAGTGCATAATGTGCACAAAAAAGCCACTAACCCCATGTGCATTTTTTTATTATCTTATACGAAATTATTTACTGCACTTTTATGCAAAACTATTGCAATAAAAACAAAATACCTAAAACGAAGATTCTCAATGTCGCCGAGCTGCCGTATGACAATAAAAATTTAAACAACAATAATAATAATAACAACAACAACAAATGAGGACGCATTTGATTTTCAAAATTAACATAATTTGTATGTAAAAAAAAATAAATAAAATAAAATAGCTAAACAGGTGTCGTGTAATGTCAATTACGCCCACGTATAGCTGCGCTGCTCACAAAGTGTGAAGATCGCGTGCGTGCGCTTGTGCTTTTGCTATGATGGGTGTTATTGTATATAGATTGTGTGGAAATATTATAAATTTACTATAATTTCTTGTGTCTACAATCGCATGCCAAAAAAAGTTCGCATACAGAAGGAAGTGTGAGTCTCAGAAAATGTGCAATCCAAACAACAACAACACAACACTCACCTCATCGACGTTTCATTGATATAATCCGAGCGCACTTGACACGAACATACAAAATACATATATAAATATTAAATATATATTTATTTATATATTATATTATGTGCTCGCTCGCGAGGTGCAACTTTTTTAGAAAATTTGTGCGCGCGTTTTTATGTGTGTACATTATATAAAGTATTTCATAAATATATAGCATATAAAATACCAATGCATTTTTACCTGGTGTGAGCAGAAATGAACGAGTTCGCCGCGTGCAAGCTGCGAACGCGATGCGTATCGTGAGCAAATTACCAAATTTGCATTTTAATTGACAAAGGTCGTTGCAGAGCCTTGTCTCATAAATTATTTATTGTTTATGCACTCACACTCACACACATACATACCGAGTATACATAAATATAAAGTATACACATAAGCGATCGCAAGTTTGCGATGCTGATCGCTCACAGAGGGAGCGAGAAACGATAGTGCGCCACAAGAGAGAAAAGACAAAAAAGACAAAGAATGATGCGTATCGCGCTCTCGCACTTTTCTGCTCACCTGGCGCTACAGAGTATCGCGGTCGGTGCTTTTCTGTGCGTTTTATATAAGGCTCTTCTTTGCGATGACGATATCGTAAAAGTGGTAAGTAAAGCAATGTTTATATACTGTATTTAAGTTTTAGGATGAGTTAGTATAAGTGATTATATCGATTATACGATGAGCCAAGTGAGATGTTACGCATTATTTTCTCAAACATTTTATATAGAAAATATACAGAATTATTGTCATGCCTAAGCACATTATAACTTTCTTTCTAAAAAAAATCTCAAAATTTATATTTTAAAACATCAACGTATTTATATACAGAAATTTTCAAAATGTTTATATGGAATCATCGTTTTTTTTTTTAATTTTTGTTAATTTTTTAGATTCCAAGACATTTCGTCGATATACATTTCATCGAAAAATATTTCGTTGAAATTTAATTTTTGTTTTTCTTAAAAAATCAAACATAGACACTAAACTTATAAATAATATTGTAAAAAAATTTAAAAACAAAATAAGAGCAAAAACAAAAAAATGTTTAGTTTTGGCTTGGTTTAGCTGGTTTTTGCTACCAGATCAAACATACGTAATTGGTAACCTCTTTAATAAATGTTTCCGACGAAATATTTTTGGATTAATTGGTTTACGACTTATTGCTTTTTGACGAAATGTTTTTGAATAAATTGTTTTTCAACAAAATGTTGTGCATCCAAAATTTTAAAGTTGTCTTTAAAAAAAAACCATCACGCTTTTTTGGAAGATCCATAGATTTTTTTATGGCCTCCTTTGAAAAAAAAACATGTTTGTACCAAGGAATGAACTTATGTATATTCAATCCTGTTATTTAGTTTACAAACATACGATAATACCTGATAATACCGATTATATCGCAAATATTATTGGTAATATTGCAAATATATTTTTTAACTAATACAGTAAATTAAAGTCTATATTCGCGAATACCCATAATATTGTGAAAAATAATTTAAAATGTCACTAATATTATAGGAAATATTAATAATATTTATTATTTGAATATTTAAATATTGAGATTTCATGAAAAATATCAAGAATATGACAAATATCTGAGAATATTATGTGTACTTATACAAATACCTAAAAATTACGGAAAATATCAGCAAATATTGAAAAATAGGCAATACCGGCCAGTAGTGTTGGGAATACCAAAAGAATTTCATGTAATATTTTTCTGAATGTGATAATGTACATTACACGATTTTGTGAATTTATAATTTTCACTTTGCCCAATCTTTTAAAAATATGTAACATTGGTGTTAGATTAATTCATTGTTTACGGTTTGTACTAAATATCGGTTCTTATTTTTACGTTAATGACAGAAATCAAGGTTACTTTTGTTTGCATTTTTTTGATTGAAATTGAACAATTTTTTTTTTTATTATTTAATTAAATCTCTTTTTCCGATAATTTCACTATAATATACGCAAATATAAAACAACAAAAAATAATACTATATTATCACTTACAAATACCAAGAATTTGAAATATTATTCATCAATACCAAAAATATTTTAAAATATATTTAATTTTTTTTCGAATATTAAGAATACTATTAGTATATTTCAGAAAAATGAAAATTTAGAAGATATTATGTTATTATATTATACCAAAACCATTTAAGTTTGCTTAGAACTCCAAAACAATCAATGAATGAGCTTTTATGTTTGCTCTGATATGTATAATAGAATATAACGCTGTCTCTCGCATACACTGTTAAAACAGACTTACTTATTGTGAATGCACAGGAAAATCCCTACTATTTCCATCTATCTCAAATCGATAGCACATGCCGCATGCGGTTCGACGGTACACTAGCTCAAACCAGTTCAGACTCGTATGCAGCCGGTTTTGGCATGCACTGCACACACAATATTCACACTATCAGGTTATATGCGCGAGTGGATTGTGCGAGGACCGTGGGTCTGATAATCAGTCTCGAAGTATATATTATATCTTGGAGATCTCTATACTCAGCAAGCTTCTAGAAAAATCTGCGTGATGAGGTTTTTTCTCCGCTGAGGTGCGGCCGGCGATTCTCCATCACCCAACTTAATTTATATACCAGAAAACTTTGTTTATGTGCATGCGCGGTTCGATGCATTTTTCTAGTTACGTGTACGCATAGTCGCATATATAAATAGTGTATATATGCAAATGTAGCTGTGAGTGTGTGACGTTGACACGCACCGTCAGTAGTGCAACACTGTAAAATTGTTGTAAGTGCACTCAAGCAGCTGCGCCGCGCCGCACCGGTCTCGTGTCAGCGCCGCACGCAAGAGATTGCCGCAATCGTGGGGAATTTCCAAGCGAGCGCCGAGCAGCGCATGGACTTTGGACTTGGACATTAAAGTGCATTTTGATCGGTGTGGCGATGGTAATGCAAGTTATGTACACATATGATGGTATATATATATACAACATATGCTTGCGCACGTAGGGTATTTTATTATATGTATTTATTTATAGTTATTGGTTAGGCGTGGTAATGTCATTTATTTTTATTCTCAATAAATACTTCTAATGCAGAAAATATATTGTATAGTAATTGACATTTCACCACGTCTTGCGCTAATTTTTGAGGCCATCAATTAATTTAATTAATTACAAAAAATCATTTGGGGATAAATTCTCACCGTATTCAATTAATAATATTTTTAATTATATACGGCGAGTGTTTATCCCCAAATGATTTTTTTGTGTATGCTAACGTCTGAAAAACAAATCCTCAAAAAATACAACTATTGTTGGATTTGGCCTTCAATATTAGGCTTCTCATGAGCTTTTCCAATAAACTTTTTGAGCTTTTTTAATAAACTTTGCTAAAACTTACTTTTATTTAGTTTGAATTTGATATCAGTTGCAGTTTGTAATTTGTTGTTTGTAACCAAAATTGTCTCTTACCTGGAAAAGAAAAAAACTTTGTTAAATAATATATTATATATTATTTTTGATTATATATCGTACAATCAAAATTTATAAAAAAATATCTTGATTTCTGCGGTATAAAATACCAGAATGCACTTTTGACTCGGAAAGCAGGCCCCATCCCATAATGTGCACGCATATTGGCGCCAAATCACCAAACTCTCTAAAAATTTCTTTTACAAATAGTATATATATGTATATATATGTATTATGTATGTATATATATATAAAAAATATATAGTATTATTTCCAAATGTATGGCATGCATTTCGACACCATCGTCCGCGCAATAAATCTATCAATGTCCGTCTATGTTTTCAGTATTTTGGTCACCTCTTTTGCGCATGTGAAGGTTTCGGTCTAATTGATTTGGAAACACGCACGCGTCAGTCGCAAGCGCTAGTTCGTCGCCGTACATAGTAATTTGTGATAAGGACCGATTAGCTGACCGTTCTTTACATTTCGTTATATACGCTCAAACGGCTTTTGGCTCTATTGTATGAGTATTTATTATATAGAGTATACTTGAACATTCGTATGGCAAGTGTTTTTTTTTGCCACTATATAATATTATGCTTGATATATACTCACAAACACGCAATAATAATGCTTAATGTTATGTATGCTATACTATATTTTAATTTATGCATGTTGTTATGTTTGTGCAAGAACAAATTCCTTGCGTGCGCGTGCTTAATACCCCTTGATTTAAGTTTGTATTTATTTATTTACAAGTAGAGTATGTACTCGTAGAGACTGTATAGAGTAATATTTCATAATGAACACATATATAATGTATATTGAACGATTTTATTGTTTTGCCGCCGCGTGTAATTGAGTGTGTTTGCATTGAAATATTGGAAACGATTGGAATAATATAATGTGTTTGATAGAATGCGGTAACGCGCAATGGTGTTAACCTTCCGAGATACGCGCGTTAAATGTGTTAGAGTTTGTGATATTGGCTTGAAAGTTATGGCAATCATTTTGTTTAACGATAGGATTTGATTAGGATTTATGTAGGTGCGTTTAAAGTCATGTTTGACAGAGATTTCTTTGAATTTTATGTACGTTTCATCAGTTTGTGTTCTTTGGCTCATTTTGTCGCATTTCCACTTGGGCCAAAGCTCCTTTTAAAAGTAGCGAAGTCTCTCTACATTTTTTACAAAATTGTATAGTTCAAAAAAATGCATTCACCAGCCACAGCAAATGAATAAACGGTCTATATTCAGGACACCATTTCATACCATACGAAAGACATGTAAAGCGACGAACCCAACTGTGGTTTGCTGTGATAATATGTAAAGTTACCCTATTTGGCGGATTTGAATCTTAAAATTATAATTAATATATAATTAAGTACCACCAATTACATTATTTAATTTAATAAAATCTAAAACTATTATTTTAGAAGTTTCCATAGATTCTAGGTACAAAGAACTATGGATTCCAATTGTATAATGCAGCTAAACATTACAATTGCTTCATAAAAAACATAAGTATGTCTAAAAGAAAATCTGCAGTGATGAATCATAAATAATTTGAAAAGTGAAATCAAAATCTAAATCATCAATGATTTTAAATATTAATCATACATGATTTTAATTCTAAATAATCAATGATCTAAGTAATAAAATATTTTATTATTAAATTTTTATTAAATTTTAGTACATAATTTCAAAGTAATTAATAATTTATTTTCAGAGGAGCGTTGACTAGAGCAATTTGTGACAAAAACCCTAATAAATAACTTTAATAAATTCAAGTTAATAATCATCATTGATCTTATAGTAAATCATATTTTTTCGGAAATGGTAATCAGAAATTTATCAGTTATTTTTAGAATTAATTATCATTGATTTCTAATAGTAATTCATCATTGATTTTGTAAAATCAGGATGTAATATCATAGTAAATCATCAGTGTATTATATATATGTATAATATTATAAATAATCGATTTGTAATAATTTGTAAGTGATCATTTTCTTTTTTTATAGACAATCATAAATTATAATATTATTTTATATTATGAGAGTAAATAATCAGTAATAATCAGTAAAATGCAGTGTAAATTATCAATGATTAAAAACCATGTCTTTTCAATAATACAGTGGTTTTCATGAATAATCATCATTGAAATATAAAGTACATTAACCGTAACTTTCATATCAAACGATCAGTACATAATATTCGGTGATTTAATTTTATTGAAAAGCACAAATGCTTTGCATTGTAAATCATGAAGGATATATATTCTAAAATCATCATTTTCATTGTGAATGATCAATGATTATCAGAGTACAAATCATCAATGAATTGCTTTGTAAATCAAATGAAAATCATATTTTAAATTATCAATGATTATGATTTCATATAAAATATTATCACTGATTAATTTTATTTGAATAGTAAGTTATTAGTTATTTTTATAGCAAATCATCAGTGATTTTCACAGTAAATCATCAGTATTTTCCATAGCAAATCATCAGTTGATTTTATAGTAAATAATCAATAGTTTGCATAATAAAAGAACACTGATTTTAAATATCTAATATTTTATAGTAAATTAACTACTTTTCAGTGATTTCCAAATTTAACTTAAAATTAAATTATCAGTATTTTTATAGAATATTATTAGTGATTTTCATAGTAAATCATCAATAATGTAATAATCATTAGTGTTTTTCAGAGAAATTTAGAAATTCCAAGTTGTCAGTAAATAACCATAGCTGAGATTTTCATAGCAAATCTTATTGATTTTTTTTATAAATCATCAGTGATTTCTATAGCAAATTATCAGTGATTTGCATAGTAAATCATCAATAATTTGCATAATAAAACAATCAGTGCTGTTTTATTATGCAAATTATTGAATACATATAATATTTTATAGTAAATTAATTATGAATCATCAGTGATTTTCGGAGTAATAAATAATCATTGATTTTTATATTAAATCAACTTTAACTTCAAATTATCAGAAATCAGTAATTTTCATAAAAAATCATCAGGTTTTGCAGAGAAATTTAGAAATTTCAGGTTATTCTTCATTTATCAGTAAATAATCATATCTGTGAATTTCATAGTAAATTAAGTGTCCTTTTTAAATAATCAATGATTTTCATCTTTTATATTCAAAGGAATTTATCACTGATTTTTTTAGAGATACATGATTTGAATAGTTAATTATCAATACTAAAAGCAAATCATCACTGATAATTAGTGATTTGAAGAGTAGAACAGCATTGCTTCTCCGAGTAAGCCATTATTGATTGCAATGGTAATTATTATTGATTTTTAAATTAAATAATCAGTACTTTTCAGAGGAAATCATTTAAAAATAGAATTTAAATGCGTATACATTCTAAGTGATTTGCATCATCGCCATAAATTTCAAAATGCTAATACTGCAGTATTATTACCATGGTCATCGAATCAAACATTCCTATAATGCCTAATTTAAATTTCCATTTCAAACTTGCGTTCTACCGAGAGATGCGCCATACATGCATTTATGCTATATAAATTATATTTTGGCAATGCAATGCATAACACGCAAACCCTGTGTCATTCGTGAAGAAGTCACAATAACGTCTACGCCCGCGAAACCTTGAACGAGAAGTTTGCTCGTTTTAAGCTGTTTTTTAAATGTTTTTTTTGTTCGTGTTTCCACTGAGGTGTTTATATACAATATACATATATGCGCCATACATACGAAAATATGTATATATTATTAAATAATAAACTAGCCATTATAATTTAATGAATGTATGTGTTTATGTGTGC
Organism: Bolitophila cinerea; assembly: GCA_010015015.2. Lineage (NCBI taxonomy): Eukaryota > Metazoa > Arthropoda > Insecta > Diptera > Mycetophilidae > Bolitophila > Bolitophila cinerea. The sequence goes on from JAAAKO020012612.1 coordinate 9,467, forward strand.
GATGAGTATTTTTGCGGTCACTTGAGCAGTGTGGTAAAGGTCGGTAACCTATTAAATATTATTTTTTTATTGTTTACATCAAGTACTGCGGTCGCTATACAGAAAATATATTTATGTGTCTATCTAAATATGGATAAAAGATTAAAATGGAAAGAACCATAAAGGGTTAGTCAATGCCAAATTAGAACTTTATTAGAAAATAAGTTTTTTTTGTTTTGTATGTATTAACAAAATATGGATAAAAGATTAAAGTGGAAAGAACTTTTATGATTTTAGAGAATGTATTGACCGAATTAGATTTTTTATTTTTATGTATGGGTTTTTCAAAAACATTCGAACTTCTTTTTGGCATGGATGGCCTGCTCTGGACATTCCTCTGTCTTAGGCGCACAATATTGTATTATATGTTGAATATACAGTGTACAAATTGGACGTACGCACGCAATTGCTCGCGTGTACTCGCACACACACTCAAACATAAACTTACAAAGCTATGGTATAGCGCTTGAATTTATGGACGCCCAAGAGTCATAACTAAAAATATAAATAACATACATCGGACACTATTTCAATGCGCATATATATAGATATACACATATATTGAAGATCGTGAAGTCTGTATGTATGCGCGCACAGCATCCAGTTTGGCTTTGCGTCTATATATATCCACACGTACAGACAAAAACCTGTTCGACGAGCGTACATAACCGCATGAGTTAGGCCGCATGTGTCTGTGTATCTGTACATTATGTACGATACGTACATGCACAACATTAAAATCAGCCGTTTGCGAACACCACGTTCATATATTGGCGCGTAAACCTTGTTTTGCGTCGACCGCCTGCTATAATCACATTAAACTACACATAAACAATGGACATAATATAGCCTCATTGTTATGTGTGTGTGTGTGTGTGTGCGTGCATGTGATGTGATATATTATAAAGTGCGCGACTGATTAATGTGTGTTTAAACATTTATTCAATTTAGCACCGTTATAGTAGTTTTGTATGTACGGAGGAATGTATGCAAATGTACGCACGCGTAGCGGAGCACGAGCGAGAAAACGTTTATGAATCTAATAATAAATGTTCTATTATAATGTGTGGTTATTCTATATAGTGTACGTGTGTAAGTGTGAGTGGTTTCTAGTATGTCTTTGTATGGATATTTGCTGTGGGCGTCAACTCACGATTATTTTGTTTTTTTTTTATTTGAATTTATCAATTTACGAGTTTGTCTATTTGTGCCTTACCTCCCCCCTCTGTCCTATCACCCATGCTCTATCCGACGAGGAGGAGCCACCTAAGTGTTCTCAAAATAGGTCCAACGCAAAAAATCATAAACTGACTAGACACTCAAATCATTCGAATGGACGACATCGACATCGCAAATCACTCCAGAACGAAAGACATGAAAAGCGACGAACTCGTTATAAATTTAAATATATTTTTTTTATACATATTTTAAGGTATACTTGCCCACAGGCGCAGATTAAAATAATAAGACGCACATTTCGAGACAGAGGCTACACAATAAAACAATACTTCAATGTACATGTACTTGTACGTGTTTGAATAATTTCAGACCTGCCAATTATTTGATTTGTGATGAATGTAATTCGCACTTGAGTAGACACTTCGACACAAATTTGTGTATAAAATATACATAAATAATGTATTCGTATTTGTGCGGCGCTAAATGTATAATATGCGGAAGTTGAAGAGGTAAAATCTGGTTTGCATGTTTAATTAAGCTTTAGTTGTGTATCTTATTGTATGGTTAGGTGATTAGAGTTTCCTGAGATAGCAGCAAGTCAGTGAGATAGGAGAAAAATGTGTGCCATTTGGATGTTAAAGGCGATTGAGATTACAGTCAGCAGTATTATAATCCCTTAGAGATACAAAAAGTGCGTATTATAAAGGAAATAATAAAGCTGTAAGGTTAATTTAGATGGATAATTTCTAATCCAAATATTTATCGATTAATTGGCTCATGTTTGTTTAATTTCGTTAAATTATAGGTCTGAGAATATATTGTGTATAGAAATTAGCTTTAAGCACAAAGTTGAAAACTTTGTGTTAAAAAAATCATTAGGGTTTCGATTTCCAATTTTTGTTTTTAATTACTAATAATTAAATTAAAAATATGTATTTCTCTTGCTATAAATTTCTATCTGGTATAATACTACCAAATAAATGATTACATCAAAGCTTTAAATTAAATATGCTATAGTTATGTGAATCTTTCACATAAAATACTATTTAAGTACTTTATTTGAAAGATATATTGAAGAATTAAATATTGAAGAACTTACATATAAATATATTAATAAATAATTGGTGAAATAATAAATCAAAGAATTGTGAAATTGAAAATAAATTAAATTTTCAAAAAAATGTCAGCAGGAAAGTTGTAAAATTAAGTACGTGATCTAAAAATCATAAACTTTTAATTCGAGATATAAATATTTAACATAAATATTTGAATCAGCTGTTTTTTTGTTGGTAAAATTAGCCACAGTTTAAAACTATCTATATTTTTAAGATATTTATTTTTAGGTACTATCGAAATATTGATTTTAAAAATAATCATTTTAAATTTAATTTTTTAATAATTTATTAGGTCTACAAAAAAAATCAAAATAATAAAGTTGATATTTCTTCAATTAAGTACTGCTCAAAATAATCGTGAATATCGACATTTAATCCATATTTATCAATGAAAAACAGAACCGTATTAAAAATGAACGTGTCATAATTTTAATTTATTTTTTTTTTAACATAAAACAAAAATAAAAAAGCTATCAAAAAAGTTTTAATAAAAAACTTGTACCACCAAAATAAATGTGTGCAAAATTTAATTATGTTACAAAAAAATGTTTGTGCCAAATCATGTGTCTACTAATAAATAAAAAAAGTGTAATTTAAGGCATTTGAATAGTAATAATAGTATAAATATTTATTAACTTGAAAATGTGTAAAAAATGTGAAATAATAAAAAAAAGTGGTATCATAAAAAAAAAAGTTTACTTTTTGCAAACAAACTGAGTTTTGGTAATTTTTTTGGAGAACATTTGTAAATTAATTAGTTTGTGATCTTAATTACATTTGTGAAATTTATAAAATAATAAAACATTATACGTTTATTGTATTTTTCAAATATTTTTTTTTTCATGTTTATAATTATTGTGCAATCGTTTTTGTGACAATTTTCATTCCAGCAGTTGTCATTCTGGCAAATAATTTTTGACTATTTTTGGGTTATCCCGATAAAACATGGATCTTTTTACAATATTTTTCTAGTTACTAAAATTTAATTTAAATATATACCGCAGAAACATACAATATATTACTCTATCTAATTAGGCTCAGCATCCCGCGGTGTACTTAAACTGCGTAATACACCGTAACTGCGCATACTAAGATCACATATACCGTAACATACGTTACTCTCATGTACTATGTATGCTATCAAAGTCAAAACACACACTCACACACACATGACAGTCGCAAACGCGTTATCATTATGAACGTAATGGCTATTAATTTGACTGAAAGCCGAACGTACGCTCAGATTATACAAATATAATAGTATATATATATACATTTCCTGGATCAACCTTGCTCATTTGTCAAAAAAGTACTCAAAAAACAACAACAAATCTCCTTTGTATTGTAAATATTGTTGACCGTCATTAAAGTACGCTATTATATGTACTATGGTACTTGTACTTGTGTGTATAATTGTACATACATTTAGTTCTACACAATTGCATTCATAAATATGCTAAATACACGGCTAAAATATTTACATATTATGATGAGACTTAATTTGCACTGTATAATGTGTATAAGTACATATATTGTACCTGTATTATATGTACATTGTAAAATTGTTCATTTATTAATAATGCAGAGAGACACGAAAGGAATATACCTGCACATTCAGACATATATGAATATTATTGAAATCTGACGGTGGTGGATTGCGTGATGTGCAGTACATAGAATCAGAGATACGGATTTGTTTACAATTTAATTACAAAAGAGTATGTATATTTATATATATATGTACAATACATTGTTCACGTACTATACAAATAAGTATAATATGAAATATAGAATATTTGTATTTACGTCAACGCATCGCGGCGCAGCGGTTTCGTGCTGCAAGTGCGAAGGTAATTTTAAGTGTATACCTTTTGTAAATTCGAAAGCATGAGGATGTTATAGACGTTTATAATTGAATATCGTACATGTGCACAAAATGCACATACATGTATATCGTAATTATGCAAATGACGCGCAAAATGCTATTAATAATAATAACGAGTTTATTCATATCAAATACGATGGGTGGTAGAGTATATTGAATTCAGTGGTTTTTCCACGTGTTCTGCGCATACATTATTTTAATTACACAGTTTATATGTGGTATTATCTGGCCGTTTTTAAATATTTAAACTGCGATTAAATTTAAATCGTCGCAATTTTAAAGAATTGGTACAATATGCATTTTATATTAGAATAATTTTGAAAATTAGCTTTTTATATTAATAATTTGGCTTACAATAAAGTAAAAAAAACTTGTCCCAGAAAACAATATTGTCACGAAAAAATGTTGTACTCTAAATAATTTATTAATGCCCAAACAAATGTACATGAATAAATAAAAAATGTCACCAATATAAATCAAAAATGAGCCTAAATACATGCGCACATGGAAAAATATAAAAATGCACTTATAAAAATTTGGTTTAGTATTTTTTTTGTATAATAAATTTATTTATTATTTCCCGTTTAAAATATTTTTTTAACATTAATAAAAAACATATATTTAGGGAACATATTTTTTAAACGAAGTATTTATTTTATAAAATGTATTATTATTTTTTGAGTTGGATATAAAATCTCTGCATCATCTACTTCTTGTTTTATTTCGTGACCATGATTCACATGAGATTATTGCACAATCCAATAGGGAAATTGCATCAAGCTAACGTTTAATCTTCTAAAAATGTTATATTTAAAAAACCCCTCAGATATTTGCTAAAAATGTTTCACATGCATAAAAGTCAGTGGGATTAAAGTCGAAAGGATGCATTTAATGCCGCCCTAAAAATCACCAAAAAAACTGAAAAATCGTTTTTTTATGATTTCTCCTTTTGGTATATATTTTTTTTAAATTTATTTATTTTAGCATGTTGCCTTGCAAGATTTTTACAATTCAAGGTAAATTTGGCTGCGAAATATAAACTGGACCCTAAATTTAATGAAATCTGAATAAATAAATAAATAAAAATAAAAGATCTTAAATTACAAAATCCTGAAAAAACACAAAAAGGAAAAAAAACTTTTACAAACCAAAAAAAAAACAAAATTTCTGTATTTTTTTTTGTTAAAATAAAAAAAAAAAACAATTTTTTTTTTACAAAAACCACAATTTTGTTTAAAAAAAGTTGTACCGAATTTTGAAGGAAATGAGCCTCTTAGTAGAAATTAAATCATGTTTCATATCGCGGCGTTCTCTTCCCCCTTCTTTTAGGGGGAGAATTTAAAGATTATTTAAAACTTTTTAGTTTAAAGGATTTTCTTTAACACAATTCGATTTAATAATTTAAAAAAAACTGCTTATATATTTTTTGTTTGTTATTTTTTTGAAGCGTATTATGTATATCCATATTATTTGTTAATTGATTTTTGTTTTTTAGCAAAAACAGTATGAAGCGCGGTAAAAAAAACATACCACCATACATAGCAAAAAACCACGAAATTTGTAAATTAAAATAAGTAATAATAAAAAATTGCAGTTATTTTTTATTTAATTTAATCATTCGAATACTGTTTAATTTGTTTCCTTAAATTGATTGATACAATGCAATTTCATACAAAAGGAAAGGGGGGGAGGAACGGCGCCATGAAATAGACCCCAAAACATTTTCAGTATATAACAACAATCATGTGCTGCGCAAGCTTCTCTTCTTTTATTTAACAAAAACACAAGATAAGAAGAGAGAAAAGAGATTTTTGGATATTTTTATTTTTATTTTTGAACGACGCGATATAAAACCTGATTCGTATTCAGGGGGTCATTACCTTCAATATAACTTTAGTATAACATTTTTTTACATCACCGTCCCTAAACTGCCAAAATATTTTTTAAACAAGATATTCTAAAATTTAATTTTCCATTTTTGTGCAAACGAGTCTATGGGCCAAAGTTGAGTTGTATGAGACAAGTAGAAGTGGGTTGAAAGGGTTCTTAAAAAATCTACCGACAGTCATAATATATCATTGTATCACAACCGTAACAATATTGTGACCCCTCTCTCTCTAAAATGATGTAACAAAACCCTAAACCACTCCGTCTAAAAAAAACTAAAATCATAAAATTTGAAAAAATTTACGTTATTCAAAAAACGTACATTATAAAAATAGACAATTTCCGATTTGTTACGTATAAATTATAATTTTATTTTGTTACGTAACATCAGCTCAACACCCTCCTTCCCCCCTAGAGCGTAACGAAATGTATGACGGTCTCTAATCAAGAAATTAAAATGTTCTTGGTCGCACCAATATTAAATGCAACTTCAAGATGATATTTAATATAATTTCGACAATATTTAGTCTTTAAAAAACAACAACAATTAAACTTACGATCAAACCATATAAACTGCGCTCTCGAAATACCGTCCATTCAAATAATTCTATTTACATAACAGAATTATTGTAATACACGCTCGTAATGCACTGCAATTATGCAATTACTTATGAATGACGCTTGTATACAATAATTGGGTTTAAAAAAAAACCACATCGTTTATTATTCAACTTTACAAAAGGCATCACATGTTAAATACATTTTTCTATGTTTACATTGAACTGAGTAAATGAGTTAGTGCGTGTAAAATATAAAGTAGTGCACTCATTGCTCGAGAACGAGCATCCGTTTGAGATATTAAATTGGCTGTGTTTATATAAGCTTTATTGTGTAATGCATAATTGTAGAATTGTGATGCAGTCAAGTGAATTTTTATTTAAAAAAGGAATTGATGATCACATTTATTTTAGACCTAGTTGTCAATGTTTTATATTTACTTTTAAATAATCATTTAATTAAAAGCTATTTTATTTTTCAACCGAAAATATCATAAAAAATATTCTCTGCCTGCCGCTGTATTAATACGCTATTGTGCGTCCTCAAAAGCCACGATAAAAACGCAACAAAACATCTTTGTAAACAATTTAGTATGAATAATACAGACGCACACACACACACAAAGAAATCGTAAATTTTCCCATCGCTAATACGCACGTATGCACGCGTACGACGAAATGTATGCGTGCGCGTATAAGTTGCAACGCCTCATCCGTCTTTTTTTCTTGCGCATGGGTATACACCACCACAACAACAACAAATTTAAATGTTTGTTCCAAAAATAAAGTCAGCAGAGCTGTGCAAAAAATAAAAACAACATACACCCAATGAAAATATATATATACAATACAATTCAGAAACTTGTTTACGTGCAGCTTTTTTTCTTTCTTTTCGGGCTCAAGTTCGCGCTTGAAAACGAATACGGTCAACGCGAATATATCTATACTTATTTTTTTATAAACATATATATAAATATATATTCAATTTTGAATATATTTATACATTTTTGGAGCTATATTTTTATATATAAAAGGTACCACAAAACAATCACTCTTTTTGACCATATTTTTAATAAAACGTGCGATTATAATCGAAAGCTCTGCGTTTCTGTTGTGTTGTTCTGAGTACACATCGATGGGCTATTA
>JAAAKO020012623.1:0-17270 GCA_010015015.2 Bolitophila cinerea
ACCGTCTATAAGAAACGGGTTATAGTACAATGGGCCCTCCTGGTGTCCTACGTGCTGTACTAGACTCTGTGAGACGGTCCCCCATCCCCTCATCATCATCATCATCATCATGGTTATTCCTAATTATGATTGTTCCTAAATATGTTTAAGTTCTTTTTTAACAATGTAAAAAAACTCTCATTAGAAGCTGCTGTAACTGGAAGAGTTAAAATAATTTTAAAAATGTTTATAATTACTGAAAACGCACACGGTAATTCTAACAGCAGTGTCAACATTTCGATCGGACATTCTTTCTTTCATTCTATTAAAAAAAGTGTCTAGCTATTTAAACCTGAAAGAGGGCAGTTTTAATGACAACATGATAACTATAAAAGTTACCCAAATATTCAATTTTATTTAAAATTAAAAAGCGAATTTATATATTTGCTGTGATTGAGTTTAGTAATTCTCCGTTTTCAGATTATCTTTTTTGAAATTCTCAAATAAATAAATCCAGGACTTGGTAAAACAACATCCTCTAAGATGATTTGTCCCCTATTCCCTTGTTATTACATCTTTGCCCAATGGCAGATTCAACTAAATAGGATTTCAAATGTTTAGAAATTTCGACCACTTTTTTTGTTCGGTTGAAAACTGATTTCATGTTTGTGTTTAAAACATATTAATGTTAAAAGTTTTGGAAAAGTCAAGGGAGCGTTTATAAATTTCATTTAAAAATTTTCTCAGTCCTTATATTATTCAAACATTTTTGCGAAGTCTTAATAAGATCGTAAGCTTTAAAAATAGTTGTATTTGCTGCTTGCAATTGTTCAGAGAATGAACTCTTTTTTTTTCAATAAAGCTTCCAAAATGTGGGAATTTAAAATGTGGCAATTTAAAGCAGGGAGTTCAAGTTGTGTTTTTAAATTTATGGCTTCCTGATATGATTTGTCCTTAGTACTAATAAGAGTTATTAAAACTGGCTGATTGCTTTGTATCTCATAATTATTTTTTTAATTGATATGTACCAGTATAACCATTGGTAGGAACATTTCATGGTTTCTTTTTCACTTGACCGTTATAATAATATCTTAACAGCAATGCAAACTGTTCTTTTTTGGCTGAATCTTTGGTTACGTTAACTAAAATTGCAAAAAAGCTCGAATTTAATTCATCCATGATGTGTTTTGTTATTCTTTTGCCAAAAACACTTATGAGTTCGATTTGGTGCTCATGGGATGTATAATGTTTATAGCGCCGTTGCATTCTCTTAATTGTTCTGTCAAATAAAACACACAAAGGTTACTAGTACGCAAAAAAATCAATCAATTTTTGATCTTTTTCTTGCATTTAAACCTAAATATAACTTTTATTAGTATATAACTGTCAAAAAACCCACTGAATTTAGTTTAAATGTCAATTTTCAAAATACATAAATATAATAGTACGCAGAATTAAATTCCACGAAAAGCTAGACCTTGTTTTCCCAAAAATTTGGTGACTTGTACAATGTGTTGCCTGTTTTGGGTTAGACCTATTTTTTTTTACTAAAATATTTGAATTTGGTTCCATTGATTGCGAAACTTGTTTTTTTTTTATAATTGCACCAATCCACAGTTTCACTACAATGTCTCTCGCTACTTGCATGCTGGTTTAATAATCGACTTAAATCTTTCCATTATGATAATCCTCTATCAATGGAGACTCGTTGCCCTAATGTTAAACTTTTTCGTGCAGAATATGGAGCGAAATGTCGACAACAAAGGCAATAAATCGAGTCCGATTCTATAGAAAATCCTAATTATTCATACTTTAAGTAAAAGCTAGACCAAAAAAGCACCCGTTTGACACGTTTTTTTGGAAAATGAGTTAAATATGGTTGAGACGATAAATCGTATTTAGCTTTACTTGCGTCCACATCACTTGTTTGTGAACAATCTAATAACGATGTAGATGAAGAAGCTAACAAATTCTGTAAGGAAGGTTGGTTTCTCTTCATCTTATACAATAAAAAGTTTTAAATATTTATGTATCTGTATTTATTGTCGTGCTAACAAAATTATATATTTTTTACGAACGATAATATTTAATATAATAACTTACGTGGAATTAATTATTACAAGAGCGCAGTTTTTTTTTATATTTCAATTTGAACACACTACACAACTCAGAGGCTCACCAATGGTAAACAAACGAAAACAATGGCGAGTCTGGTGTATAATAAACATATATTTAACAAAAAACTGTCAACTCCACACTTGGTAAAGTCGGTTACGAAGGTAACTGAATTGCAGTAACGGCCAAGTCATGTCGACTTCCATTTAACTCAACACTCTTTCTCAATGATGGTAGACATGTTGAGTTAGCACCAAGTGCGGCGAAGCTCCTTAAACTTCTCTCTTGGAAGACCCTTGATGAGAATGTCCGCAAACCATGTCCTCCGTTGGGCAGTATTTGCATTTGATTATACTCCTCACTTCTCTGTGTCCACATGTTTTATTTGCAAAGTAATCCCTTTTTGCGTCTGATGTTGCTCAAAACCGTTTTGGTTATCTTCGAAAACTTCAACGCATTCGTCGTGCTTCCATTTGAAATCAAATAGTAGTCTATGATGCCAGAGTACTTCCTTGCATGCCTCGGTTAGTGAGACATACTCCGCTTCAGTAGATGATATAGCCACAGACGATTGGCGACGGCAAACCCAACTGATTGATCCGCCCAGAATCAGAATGAATCCAGAGTGTGATTTGCGGTTTTACGGAACTCCGCGTATCCAAATAGCTTGTCCTTGTCTCCGAATTCAATGCTTAAACGTATCGACTTCGTTTGATTCTGGTATCGAATTGTGCGTTTCACTTCCGTCCAATCACGTGATGTTGTTGCCTTGACTTTGTAAAAGAATCCCAATATCTGATCTTGTGTTTGTTGCTACATACAAAAAACAGTTGATGACAGCTCCATATTACACATTCGTCAGTAGGGCTGGTATATTGATCAATAAATCGAAAAAAAGGATTTTTTTATCGAATCGATTTATCGATTTTTTTAAAAACAATTTTACGATTTTTTTCTTCTATGTGTCTCCTCTTGTTACATTAAAATCGAATCTAGAATCGATTCTAGTTTTCCTTGTTATTATCGCTGTAAAAATCGTTTTTGTCAAAAACGATTTTGCAATTCTGTGGCTTGTTTTGTATGAGTAGAGGTTTCCTTATAAAATTGTACTGAAAAATAAATAAAATATTGAAAAAGCACCTATTAAAAATCTTAAAGATTCTTAGGCATCCTAAAATATTTCTAAAATATTTTTACAATATTTTTTGCTTGTGTTTTTGATTATCGATTATATCCAAGGAAAATAAATATATTAATAAATTGAACTAAACGCGTCTTTCCGTGAGTAAACAAAAAAGAGAAATATCTGAGAAATGTTGCTTATGGGCTGATTATGTAGCTATATGCAGCTATAAAAAACTTTTAATATGGTTTGGTAGACAGTATTAATGCTTCCTTAGAGCATGTTTTTCACCAAATACAAGGTATTAAAGTTCGTTATATTGTGCTGCGACAATCTTGTAAACAAAATAAAAACTAACTAACCGTTAATGAAAGATTATTGGGATTGATTAACATAGTAAAAAATAAAAACAAAAAACCAAAAAAAAATAAAAAAATCGAAAAGTCGAAGATAATTGATTTTTTATCTTAATTGATTTAAATCGTTTTTTTAAGAATCGACCAGCCCTATTCGTGAGCATCAATTCCTCACAAGGGTCTGTGCGATATGTCAAACTCAGAGGTGTTTGGTTGGCCCTTCGATTTTTCAAGCCCTAATTTGCTCACTAATTTCTGTTGATCGAGTCTGAACTTTCCGTTCTGCTTTTTGATCCGAATCCCTAGGTACTTGTGTACCGGTCCGAGATCTTCGATTACAAAATGCTCCCTGAGCACACGTACACTATTTTTCCGCCTCATTGAATGTGTAGAGGCGTAGGGGTCGCTTTGGGCGAGCCCACAAGGACCTCGTGCAGTGTTTAATTACACACCCGTGCTGACTGCTTAAATCCATAGGGACTTTTCGAAAAGAAACACCTATAGCTCGAGTCCTTTGCTGGCAAAACCCGGGGCTGCTTCATTTAGACTTCATCCCGATATCGCCGTAAAGTAAGCAGTGGAGTAAGTCCCGAATTGTTTCGCGGCGAGCAACGCACCTCGCCAGCTCGTTCAACCACAGTTTCTTCCTCTGGAAGTAGGTTGAGTCCGAATCTGTCAAGCGCGTATAAAAAAAATATATTTAAAAATATGTTTATTATTCTTTAACAAAACATACAAAAAATGTAAGCCAAAAATAATTTAAAAAAAGATGTACCTGTTGACATAGTATATAGACACAACCGTTGGGTTCGCAAAGTTCTTCTATACAAAACAATAAATGCTTCAAGAAATCATTACCCGGATGGTAGCAAAAGATAGACATTTATTTCGGTCTTTAGGACTTTTTTAAGACATACTGAAGATATGCCTCACTAAAACACGCAAACTTAAAAAATCGTTAAACCCGATGATTTGCGAAAGCTCTTTTTGTTGAACCAATTAAATACTACAAATTCCAGCATCGCCATCATTAGCAATGCAATTAGAAGCCTTCGTTGAATTGATGGATGCAAAAATGAATATAATTCGAGCTCTCGATAGCCAATGTGCAATGAGCATTTTTGTTATAAGCATCATTAGAGTGCAAAATGCTGCCCACAATGCTGCCCAATGAATAAAATCATTAATGCATTTTTCCTCTTTTCTTGTCACAACTGACCCCAGAAGTTATTTTTAGTGTTTAGATATTTTTATTCTTATTAAACAGAAAATTGTCACTCATCGCTCACTAAATGCTCACGTGAGAGAACAGTAAATGACCCCAGATTTTAAATACAAAAAATATCATTTTTAATATATTTATAAATAACCATGTCTACATATTAATGCAGTTAAGTAAAAATATTCATTTAATTTTCAACAGATGCATTCCACGTGAAATCACATGCGTTTGTTTTATTTCTTTGCTATGGATTTTATAGATTATATGCATACATTGTTTTTTTAATTGTAAGTTTATGTAAGTTTATTGTATTTTCTATAGAATTGCAAATTTTAAAGAAAATCGTTTTGTTAGTTCTTTCAGTAAAATGCAGTTATCTTACACGAGATCTAAAGAATTTCATTTTATTTTCTGTAGAGGCAATAATAATCAGTTAGAAATGCCCACCTATTTTTTTGTTTAAACTACTTAGATAATAGTTATCGACTACCTAAAGCGGGCTGGAAGGTAAGGGGAGGTCTGAAATGCAGATTGAGAATCGTTTTATTGCGAGAATTTTGTGTACACGTGTAAAATAATATCAATAATTTTAATATTGTGAGAATATTATGAATATAACAAATAATATCATAATACATAAAATATTAATGATTATTTTAATAATATTATCAAATAATAATCGATAATATCGGTAATATATAGAAAATATAGTCTGGCGTACTCATTGGTTGACTTATATTTGTTCAGCCTAAATGTAGCCATTGTTAGGCAAGTACTATATACCACCACTAAGTTGCATACTTCCAGCAGGGCTATTGGTGATGAATAGTCAAACAAACTATATATCATCACAATTGGTTTTGACTTTGCTAGTCTTTGACTTCTTTAAAATTTGAGGGTTATAGAGTATTCCGCCTGTTTTTTAAAGGATAACAATAATAGAAAAACCGACAAAAACTATTCTTAGATTTAATTAGTCATTTTATTCGTGTTAATTTCAATATTGCGTTAAAAGGTCGAACAATGGTGTACTGCCACAAAAAATATGACGATTAGTCAATTCAACTAGTGGTCATAAAAACAAAATATAATAATAATAATTAAAAAAATATAAATTATTAATAAAAAATATAATTAAAAGAAGATACTGCAGCTGAAATTGAACCCACACCATGACGAAAGTAGGTTAAACAAGGCATAGTCTCTAAACACTACGCTGTACTCTGTACATATACATAATAAGATACATTATACTGTTTGTATACATTTATTTATTATTATATTCGCGAGTATTCTTATTATGCAAAATTATCCGTAATAGCCGTATATATGTATAAAATATTAAGAATATATTAAGAATATTAAAAAATATCGAGAATATTAAAAATTATTTAGTAATATGAAAAAAATGTAATATATTACGAAATATATGAACACAGTTTTGCGTAGCAAAATGGTCTCGATCTATCTCGTTTAAAACGTCTCTATCTAAACATGGACATGTGTTTTATACGATAACTACATTTTTTATTCACTCGAGAAAAAAAACATTATTTTTTTTTTAAAATACATTGTAAATGGATAAACTAATTATAGTCAGTTTAGTTAGTTTATCCATTTACAATGTATTTTTAAATAATTATTAATGAAAAAATAGTGTTTCTCGAGTGAATAAAAAATGAAGTTATGGTATAAAACACATGTCCATGTTTAGATAGATTGTCTAAAAATTTTAAAATATTAATTTTTTAATTCCTGAATTCATGAACAATTTTTTTTAATTCAATGGGCCGAAAATATTTTTATCATAATTAAAATTTGACCCGGATTAAATTTGGAGAAAAAATACATATCTTTTAAACAATATTGGTTATTAGCAAGTTGTTTATTTATCTTGAACCTAATATAATTCTATCTATTATCTGATTCCATCAAAGCAGTTCAACATTTGAACCGAGTCTATCTGCCTGCATCGGTGTAAATTAGGCATTTAAACTCGATTCAACTGTTGAACTGCTTTGATGGAATCGGGCATAAATCATTGAGCACAAATGGCTCCAAATTGAAACCTGTGTGTGTTCGTCACTTTATATAAAATAACATTTCAAAAGAACATGTGACACTTATCTCCTAACCATTTATTTGACCATCGTATAAGTTACGTAAAGGGTTCTGTACTTTAGCCAAACATAAATGGTCGCCGTAACGTTAACCTTAAAAAGCTTCTCTTGATTTCACATAAAAATGATTTACTAAAAGGCTAGTAACTTTTTTTACGATACTCTATCATCAAGTAGGTTAAGATGGCTTCTATATTGTCTTTATCATCCATAATGTAACCAATATGAAAAAAATCAAAGACTAAAATTATAACATCATGACTTTTTAATGTTTAATGAAATGTACATACACACGAGTATATACCCATAGAATTCTAAAGGAAAACGATTTTCATTTGAATGAAGCATTAAACATAATATAGCTCTACCATCGGAGACGACACGTTTTTGAACCTTTGAACACCTTTAATAGGGTGTCAGAAATAGGATTTGATGGATATCTGTAAATTCTGTCTTGTCTGGGCTGAAGGTTTCTACATATACACAACATATATGTATACTATATACACAACATATATGTATACAGTATACATATGTATATCCACACGAATACAAATAATATACCAGGATGTCAAGGTACAAAAGCCTGCGTGATTGAATAAATTGCGGTTAGTAATCTTGTTATCTAAATGGCTCCCTGTGTTTGTGTATACGCATGGATGAGTTGCGAGTATACTCGTATATATATATATATATATATATATATGTATATGACTTTGGGTTTATATAATATATATGTCTTATCTGTAGAACATAATATACAAAGTATTTATATGGAAAATAAAAGATATACTGTTTTTATGACTGGAGGGTATAATCAATTTATTCATTTTGCGATGATATTCAAGTATATACAAAATTATGAGCTTAAAGAGCACTTCAATTTGAAAGAAAGTTTTGCAAGTGAGTTTTGTATTTTAGCAAATATTTGGTATAAAGAAATTTTATGATTT
Source organism: Bolitophila cinerea (assembly GCA_010015015.2). Lineage (NCBI taxonomy): Eukaryota > Metazoa > Arthropoda > Insecta > Diptera > Mycetophilidae > Bolitophila > Bolitophila cinerea. Next base: position 7,869 of record JAAAKO020012623.1, read on the forward strand.
GTAAAGTAGAAAAAAAACAACTTATATTTTCTAGTTTATTTGAATATTCGCAAAGTATAATTGTATATAACAATTACTCAAAAATAATTTTCTAAAACAAATTTGTCAAATAAATAAATAGTCTAAAAATAGTTGAAAAAAAAAAACATTTATTTACATATTATATATTTTTTCCTATCTGCATTTTGTTTGTTTATTTTGAATAGAATTATTTTTTTGTCAAACAAAACACCAAACTCAACCAAATAAATTAAATCTATGTTTGTTATTTTTCTTACATATTTGTTTGTTATATTCTAGGCAAAATAAATATAAACATATATATTACATTTATAAGCATACAACAGTCAAAAGAATCCACTAAATTTAGTTTTTTGACAGTTTTTAAATTTCGAAATTTCGGCTAATCATAAGCCTAGTTTCGGAGGTGGGTTAATTTCTACATATAAATAAGTCAAAATAAAATTAGGCCTTGAATTAACCATTAAATATATTTTTATCAAAATCTTTTTTAATAACTTAACAACAATTCACTAAATTCACAAAAATCTCAAAATATTGTCCAACTCAAACCATTCAAGGGTGTAACTTTAGGTCCAACAAGAAATTCAGATACTAATTTAGACACTTTTTTGAAATATACCTCAAAATATGTTCACACCAATAAAACAATACTCGATTGGCTTCACTGGCCACAATTTAATTTTCTCGTCATGCAAAATACCTGTACCAAGCCCAAAAAAATGTCATTTTCTTTTCGTGATTATATGGGAATTGAGATAAAAATTTTAAAATCTTCTGCAGATAATACAAAATGGGATTCCGTCCTTAACTGCTTAAATATTGATGACAATTAAACACATTCTCACATCACATTTGTGATCTTTTTGATTTTCACCTCCCTATTAGACAATTCACAGTAAAAAAACCCACAAGTTCCATGGTTTAAAATTTCGATAACTTACCCTCAAAACATCGTAACCAACAAAAAGTAAATTTAGAATAAAACGGAAAAGGTATGTTTCAAACGCTATTCATTTGCGCGATACTGCTTTTAGAGACTGGGTTAGAGATAGATCCGTTATAAACAAGGAATGTTATAAAAGACTTAGAATTTCAGCAAACCAGATTATTCGAAGAGCAGCTCAGATGCGCGAATGTTCAAATGATCAAACATTTAAATGTTTAGCTACATTTTGGGTCATATGATCGATTTTTTTTTTATAAGGGACAGTTCTAAAGTTCAAACGTTCAAATACACGAATGGCGCATAAGAACAGGTAACGTTTTAAAAAATATACTGAGTTTATTATGCGCCAGTACTAATGATAATGTTTGCGCATATGAAAGTTCGAGCATTTGATCTACTACAGTGTTCGATGATTTGACCTTTTAATTCGAAGGTCTAAATCAGCTTATTCAAGTACACTTTTAAATACAAATATACCGTTAAAAACTGTGGAAGAACATATAAAACGTATGCCTTAAACTAGAGACCGAATCATATGCTAACCAATTTGGTCCAGATGACTTAATGCTTCTTCCCTTTAAATACTCAAAAAACTCAAATCTATATGCCAGTCTAAATGATGTTCCACAATACTCTTTCTTCTTTGCCTATGTGACTGAAAAATATGTACTAAATGCATTGTTTACAATGAAGTCGGATGAGGTTGGATCAGTAAATATACAGCTTAAATTCCTAAAACCAATAATTAACTCTATACCAGTTTTGTCTAACATTTTTAATTAAAAAATTTTCTACATCAACTTTCCCATCAGCTTGAAAACAATAAATAATTCACCACATTCCAAAATGTGAAAAAAAACATTAGGTTTAAAAGATTTCCGACCCATCAGTGTTCTACCGTCATTATCGAAAGATTTTGAACGCCTCTTTGTTGACTAAATAATCTACCATAATATCTCTAACAAAATATCAACCCCTTTTTAATGTGACTTTCGCATTTTTTTTAGATACGTCTTCGGTTTTGACAAAGATATGCGAAGACATTTTTGATGGGTTTGATAAATCTAACATTACTGTTTTGGTCCTACTAGATTTTTCACAAGCCTTTCCATCAGTAAACCATAATCTTCTGTTGCTTAAACTAAAAAACATATTTGGTTTTACTACTTCAGCTATTCAACTTATAAAATCTTACTTGGATAACAGAATGCAAGTAGTTTGCATAAACTCTGTAGATTCATCAAAATTTCAAATTCACTCTGAAGTTATTGAAGGAGAAGTTGCAAGCCCTACATTATTTTCCATGTTCATAAATTATTTACCAAGTTATCGTAACCACTTTCAAATACACCTGCACTAGTTCAACTCACAAATTTCAAATCATAGTAAAAGATGTAAATAAGGATCTTGAACTGGTTTTTCTCTGGTCAATATCAAAAAATTTGCAATTAAATGTTTCTAAGACTGCCTGGGTCTTAGAAACATTTAATTGCAATTTTTTTGTTTGATTGTGTTCCAAAAGCCAGGTACCTTATGAATCCTCAACTAATCGTAACCGGATGCAAAATCAAATGGCAGAATAAAGTGAAGAATCTTGGCGTTGTGTTTAACAAAAATTTAAAATGGAATGACCACATTTCACTAGTAGTAATCAAGTTATATTACGGCCTACACAATTTGAAGACACATATAAAATGTTACAGTTTACCTTTTTTAAAATAAATTATTATTATTATTATTATATTTGTATTTATATAATTATATTTTTATTAACATTACATTAACATTATATAGTGTTTTTACAGCAATGTATATGTTCCGACAAACGAAAGGCTTCTCACTTAAGCCCTTAGTAAGACCACTCAGAGTAATTAAGACAAGGAACTACTTACCGCTGCTGTGGCACGTAGAGATGATAGCTTACTGTGAGGCTTTATTTTATAAATGCAAGTCCTTCGGAGAAACTGCAGATGCGTTGATCCCTTTTGTCGTCGGTAGCTTTTTTATAGGGACTTGTTGTCCGTATTAAGCAAAGATAAAAACAAATGTTTTGCAAGCACTCTGTGGATAATCAAAGTCCTCTGTACGATTTCTACAGGATGCATGGCATTGGAGGATCCAGATAAAAGAAAAATATTTGAATATTACATGAAAACGTTTATTTTTACTTTGTTTTATTAGATATTTATCTAATATCTTTGTTTTCATTCATCCAAATGAATCAATCTATATTCATGATGAGCTTATTCAAAAAAATTCAGTCTATTTTAAGGTTAAGCTTATTGAGGTGTTTTGGCTTAATAAGGACATATGAATAAGAAATAAATCATTTCTTTTATTGATGTAAATTATTTTTTGTTACCATGAATAAATTATTAAAATAAGAAAAACATGTTAACAAAATTTGTTTTTATTATTTTACCATTACTATATTTTACTAAAAAAAATTTTTATTGTTGCATTTGGGCCCATTTTGGGCTTTATTTTGGTGACATTTTGAGCTCCGTATTTAAACAATGCGGAAACGGAAATTTTATGGAATATATTTATATTTATGGAATGTTTCCTCTTGCTTTAAATAGCCTTCTAAAATGTTCTTCTGTTATGTGTTTTCGAACAATGGGACAATAATGATTTCAATAATTATACAAACGCCCCCAAAAATACAACACGTATAGATGGCGTTGATGTTTCCAGTTCGTTGATGAAATAGAGCAAGAAAGATTTTAGTACAAAGAGATATCAAAAAAAATGTATATATATTTGCCTTGTATTAGAGTCGCTTTTAAGACAAATTACAACGACTCATAACAATCGGGGAGGTATTGCGAGTGCTCGAACAAAATAAGCTTCAAGACTGGAGCAGTTCAGCGTAATCAAATTAACCCTTTTACTTTTTTCGGGATAACTTTTGAACCGAAAATGGTCGACCAAAGTTGTTAATGACCATTTGAGGTATTTTTTTTAATTAACCTTTTAAACCTATTTTTGGATAGGGGATGTAATTTGGGGGTGCAAACGCAAAATTAACCCTTTTACCCCTTTTTTGGCACAACTTTTGAACCGAGGGTGGTCAATCAAAGTTGTTGATGACCATTCGAGTAAAAAAAGGTCAATCGAATGCCGTATTTTTTTGTTTTAGTAGTAATTTGGGGGTGCAAATGTGAAATTAACTCTTTTACCATTTTTTCGGGATAACTTTTGAACCGAGGGTGGTCAATCAAAGTTTTTGGTGGTCATTTGTGGTAAAAAAATGGCACTCAAATGCCGCAAAAAAAAACACTTTTTTCGATTTGGGGAAGGTCCAGGTTCACGGAGCTGACATTTTGGTATTTAATTGGATACATTTTTTAACACAAAAAGGCTCCGAAGGCCAGATAAAATATTAGATGACATTTTACACACGTGGTCCATCTAGCCATGTCTACAGTTCATTAACAAGCCCAGTTTTGTAATAACATGATGGAAGGGAAGATTTTTTTTGTAACATTCATTATTTATGTTGTTTTTTTGTTTTGATGAAAATATTGTTTTTTTTTTTTTGGGGCATTAATTAGCAAGTAATAATTAAAAAACAGCCACTTAATTTTTTTTATTGTTTTGTAACATAAAAAAAATTTAAAATTTTGGTAAACCGAATTTTGAAAATCTGATTTTTGAAAAACAGAATTTTTAAAAACAAAATTTAAAATCCTTAAAATGTAAGTCAAATATATATATATATATATATATAACATATATTTTAACCTAACCCTAGTTACAAATCTGCTATTTTTTAACTTACGGGTATTTGCATAGGTTAAAAGTGGGTTTTAAATTGTAGAAAAAGATTTTATTTATGTTTATAATGCGTTTTTAAATCTGGAAAGGCTTTCAAATATTGTTATTTATTAATTAGTTCAAAATTCACCTTATAGAATTCATTTTAAACTAGGGTTAAATCCCTCGAACGCAATATTGATATTATTATAAGGGACTTGGTATTTACTGATTATCGCTTGCATGGCAATCGGCATGCGTATGCATATACCAAACCGGTAAATCAGTTTAATCTGCCCTGAAACTGCTAGTGACAAAGATCTGATAGTAAGAGTACCGAAAGATCCCTGGATGTCAAGAATCCGGTCATGTAGACGATCCCTAACATCGAACTGAGTTTAAAAATGACTCCTTCCACTCCTTGAGAATTGTCCACTTTGACACTGCATGAGAACCCATAAGGTTCTTGCCTAGAAGAGGCACTCCTCAGGGAGGAGTTCTCCCTCCCTTGCTCCGATGTCATTCTCAATGAGAAAGTTTCCATGACGACATAAGGAGCCGTCCATATATATCGTAAAAATGTAGTGGGAAGGGTGTTTACCATTTTAGTACGAGGTGTTACGGAGGGGGGGAGATGTTGAGCTAGTTATACGTAACAAAGTAACATTAATATTTATACCTATGAAATCGCAAATTAAATACGATTTTGGAATTATTTATACATTTTTTCGTTCTTTTAAAGTAGGTTAAGGGATTTGTTACTTAATATTCGGGGTGTCTACAATATTTTTACGGTTCTGTTATACGATGAGGGTAGTATGCCATGCTAGCTAACTATGGTGACAGGTAATTAATTAAGCTTTTAAAATATCTGTCAACGTATTGTAAATTATTTTTAATAATATTTTCGGCTGAAACAATGTTTTTTGGTCTTAAGACTCAATTTAAGTACAAATATTATTTAGAATTTCACAAAATTGTAGTATTGCATTGCCCGTTATAAAAATATTCATGATATTGCTTTATTTATAATTAAATAACGTACAAATGACCTGTTAATTTTAGTTTTGCCTTATGTTATACAAATTATAGAATTACCCTGATTAAATATTACATAAATTAATAAAGCGTTTATTTGTTTGCAATATGTTAAAACCCGCGTAATATACTACACGAGTACTATGTACCAACATAACTGTTAATGCGCAACAAGATCACATACACCATCAATGGAAAATTAAAAGTATATCGATTAATTATGCGTGTATTTAAAATGCTAATCGAAATTTTTGCATAATCAATGGTATAATGTAGTTATGCAAAATGAAAAAGCTAATGGAATGCATAAGGGTTGTTAATTTGTATTTGAATATGAAGTGAATAATGATGAGGAGATGGGGGAGGGGAACCGTCGCACAGTTCAGCATATAGGCAGTCAGAAGGGCCTATTGTACTATAACCCGTTTTCATAGAGGCGGTCGAAATACGAGAATGTACTAGGTTTCTTTGTGATCTCTGCTAATTTTCAAAGAGGGTGGCAGTGGGGTTCATCACTGGAAATATTGTGGAAGTGAAACATTCTTCATCTTAAATTGCTTATTGCGAGTCATTTGGCGAGAAAATGAACCGAAGATTCGATTCCATCGAACCTGCTACAGGTCGAGCTTTTGGAAAATACCAATCTATGCAAATTTAGGGCTTCCTGACTGAGATTCCAGCAGTCAAGTACTAATCGAGTATATCACCTAAGTATTTTATTTTAGAAATATCTATGGGTTGGGTAAGATCTGAAAATAATGGTTTTGTTTTTTCCGGGTTAACACAAAGACCGAATTTGTAACACCATCAAGAGATAGAGTGTTCAGAGCGTTCTGCATCATATCGCATAGTACACTAGCGTATTTCCTGAGAAGAGTCATCTTGTAACTGTCGGCCAGACGTGGTCATTTGCGCAAGCTTTTTGAACGGACTCAAAGGATACGTTATAAAATGCACCATCAATATCAAGGATAGTTCCTAGGGACACGTTATCGTTCATTGATTTCTCCGCCATAGTCACTAAAACCTAAAACGATTTTATTGATGTGGGCTGATAAGATTATATAACAATCTCCCCACAAGACCGTCTCTCGAGCCTAAGAAAATAATGAAATATTCAGAAAAATCATGAAAACTAAATCAACATTAATTAGGTCATAACCCTTTTTAGATTTTAATTTTAATTTTAATTTTAATTTTAAATATTTATTTGCTTTCTTTCTCTATTAATGGGGAATAAATTAATATATATTGTATAATGCAAATTTAAGTAATTTTCCTTTAAAAATTATTAGATTTGTATAAGATTTTCTAGGGCTGACGATGCTGCTAAGATATTTCTAAATTCATGCGGTTTACTGAATCCTTCGTAGTAAAGAAGTTTTTCTTTTGACTTCATTGAATCTTAATGATACAAATAAGTCTAATAAATAAATCTAATATAAAATAAGATAATCGAAGTAATATTATCCAAGAATATGGTATTATACGAAAACATAATTTTATTTTTAACAGTAATTATATTAAATACAGCTTTTCATGAAAAAAATAGGAATGGTCACTAATAAGATCTACGTTAATGGATAATTTATTCGTTGATTGGTCCATCTGGCGACTAGCTTTTCTTGGAAATAAATTAGAATGATAACAATTCAAGTTAAATAGTTTTTCTGTGTTGGTTTTTCATTTAATTTGCATAATTCTCTCAGAATTTAAAATATATTGTGAATCGAATTTTTTACATGCATATTCCAAAAGGATACAATTTAGCGTTCACCTTAAAAAAATTCGCGCATTTTTATAAAATAAACAAAAATTCTTTTATTGGGGCAGATTGTACTTTCTGGTTGGTCATTTATGTTTTATCTCCTTGAGCACTTTTATTTTAAGGTGCACATTATTTTATTGTAGGAGCACATTCATTTTATTTCAGGTGCACATTTTTATTTTCGGAGCACTTATTCTTTTTTGAGGAGCGATTTATTTTACGCTTTTTTCAAAATATCGTCAATTTGCAGGTCTCATGTTTTTATTGAATTGCAGGCAATTTATCAATTTTATATACTTTTCAAAATTTGCTGTATATTTTTTTACTTTACAGACATGGAAATCGTCAGTAATGGCAGTGAACCAACTTTTGTCACAACCAGGAAGCAGCAAGTGCTCGACCTTACTCTGTGCTCTTTGGGTTGGATATATCTGATTAGGAACATGAAAGTCTCCAATAATATCACTTTGGCTGACCACAAAAGCATGTCCTATTCATTGCCGGTGGCTCTCCCTGAGACTAAGATGTGTCGTCTTTCATCATAAGCGAAGATAAAATCAAATGGGCGATTAATACGTTTGCACCGTTTAAGTCGCCTGGAGAGGACGAGATTTTTCCTGCAGTCCTTCAAAACAGCTTATGGCTTATCAAAGGTCCTCTCTATGAGGATGCTTGGCTTTCGGTTATATGCCGGACACCTGGAGGAATGTTCGCGTAGCGTTCATTCCTAAACCAGGTCAGTCTAACTATGTAACCACCAAGTCATTTAGACCAATCAGTATGACCCCATTCTTCCTTAAAACTCTCGAACGCATTATCGATAGATTCAGTGGGGATGAGGTCTTAATTGATTATCCCTTGCACGGCAATCAGCCTACCAAACTGGTAGATTAGTTGAATCCGCCCTGCATATGCTAGTGACGAGGACAGAAAAAGCCCTGGACGACAAGTAAATGGCCTTCGGGACATTCCTTGATATCGAAAAAGCGTTTAACAACGTCTCCTTCGACGCGGTCCAGACGGCTTGTGCTGCGCCTTTCGCGTTAAATCCACAGTCTCAAGATTGATAGACTCTATGCTCAGGCACAGAATTGTCCACTTTGATGCTAGAGGTGAAACCGTTAGAGTCTTGGCAAAAAGAGGTACTCCTCAGGGAAAAGTTCTTCCTTCCCTGCTTTGGAGTATGGTGGTCAATGACCTCAATGTCATTTTCAATGAGAAAGGCTTCTATACCATATCCTATGCCGACGACATTACGGTTATCCTATCAGTTCTGTGTGATCTCATGCAGCACGCTTTGAATATTATCCCCGGAAAGACTGAAACCATTCTCTTCTCCAGAAAAACCAAGATTTAAGGACTTCGTCTAATCAATCTAGGTAACAATCCAGTTATGAGTGTTTCGAAAGGTAAATACCTTGTTTTAATACTTGACAATAAACTTTCCTGGAAAGTCAAACTGGACTACAAACTTTCCAAAGTTACTAAAGTATTTTGGCAATGTCGGAAGGCTTTCTGTAAGTCTTGGGGTTCGTCCCCCAAAATGGTCTACTGGTTCTACTTAGCCATAATTAAAACTGTCGCATCCTACGCTTCCATTGCGTGGTGGCAAAGAGCGATAAAGGTATCGGCCATAAGGCAAGAGAAATTCCAACGACTGGTTTGCATTAACATATCTAAAGTGCCATGAAAACCAGTACCACATCTGCTTTGGAAATCCTTTTGGGCCTGCTACCTCTCCACCTGTTCATCGAGGCGGAAGCTAGGTCGGCGGCACAAAGGCTATACCGCAGCGGATGTTGGAAGTCCTCATCAAAGGGTCACGCCTCCATATGGAGCGAGACTATCACTCTTAGGCCAGAATTTG